>JAEQBH010003021.1:0-184450 GCA_016808115.1 Tetrastigma voinierianum
AAAAATGTTTGAATGTCTCCGACAATTTTTAAATCATTTGCCTTACTGTTTGTTGCGACAAATGTGGTTTTTTGTTGTGACAATTATTGCCGTGCCTTGGTATTTTAGTTGCATATTGCTCTTTTTGCTTCTTTTATTGATTTGGTTCCTAAACGACAAATTTGGTGAAGACTCCATAATTTTAAAATAAGTATTAAGCTCTCTATTATGCATGAAAAATGAGGCTTAAAACAGGCGAGGTTCACGCACTCATCCACACACACACACACAGAGGGGAGACAAGGATTGGGTTTACCACACGGTTTGGCTTGGACCCCCTTTCGTCGTGGCGGCTGGGCCCAGTTGTAAGGTGTTCCACTATTTATTAACTCGGGTTACAAGTTGGACTTAATTGATTACAAGACTCCCCTT
Organism: Tetrastigma voinierianum; assembly: GCA_016808115.1. Classification (NCBI taxonomy): domain Eukaryota; kingdom Viridiplantae; phylum Streptophyta; class Magnoliopsida; order Vitales; family Vitaceae; genus Tetrastigma; species Tetrastigma voinierianum. The sequence continues at coordinate 412 of JAEQBH010003021.1, forward strand.
TCTCATGAAGTAGTCTTCTCGTATCGTAAGAAAACATTGAAATAAGCTCTCCTTATTTCTCATCGTATCGAGTTCCTTGATGCACGCTTATCACCTCCTCCTAATTGGAGTCGCGTCTACTCACTTAAGTTTGACAATGCTTGCTTTTTTTGTATGCAGTTTAACTCTTTCTCTATATAACAACTCTCTAGAAGACCTTCTTTTTGTTGACTTGTCGATGATCTACCAAAGGTCTCTTCTTCTCTATTTAAGGGAAGATGAGATGATCTTTTTCCAGTAGCCAAATCCACATAACCTTCAACGCGTATTGTATATTTGCCATATAGCTGATTCATTCCCTATTCAAGGACAAAAATATTTTCCCTTTCGTTGAAATATAGGTGGCTACCATAGCTAATTTTTTCATAATCCGGAATGATTACAATGTTTCCTTTCATACTTCCTTCCTCAACACGTATAGAATAATACCAAATCTTTTGAGTCTCTTGCCTAATTAAATGAAGTCTCTCCAACGCAATTCTTGTCACAGCTAAGGTAGATCATATTTCCTTATGTTTTGTTGGCCAGAGAGAGGACATGTCGTGACTCTAGACAAAGGTTATACACAATTCTAGCATCTATTAGTCAATGGGTGAGATCTTGCATGATTTATTTTTGTAAAAACACTGCACTTGATGTGTCCTTAACTGACATTGATTCAAAACATGTTATGCAAGCATACGTAGGCCTCTTTGATGTGAGATTATGTAAACTTTATATTTGAAAGAGATTCCATTGTCTACGTAGGCCTCTATGTAGTATTTTGAAATCTCTTTAAAAAATGGCTCTCAGATGGCAAAAAAAAAAAAAAAAAAAAAAACAAAGGGATTGAACCAATGAAAAATCGAATCAAGCCAAATTAATAACAGGTTCATCTAAGTTATGGAGTTCGGTTTGGTTTATTCAAATATCTCGATTTTGATTAAGAAAAAAAATACAAAAACAAGTTTTGGTGTCGACCAAAGCATATATGTTGTAATTATTTTGGATGCATATTTTTTTTATTAAAGTTATTAAAACAAGTGATTAAAAAGACTATGATTATATTATCTAATCTTATGTATTTTTATATATTATTTATAGATGTATTATAGATGTACAAAGTATTCTAGGATTACAAATGAATAGATTTTTTTTTACATCTATTCATTTTGCATTATATTGAGCATTATAGTATTTTATTTTATGAAGACTTTTAACCTTTAACCGTGATTGAACTTTTGGTATGAATAGATTACAATCCTATTCATTTTCTTATTATATTTTTATTATGGTTTTTATTGCTTGAACTGATTATGAAATTCTAAAATTTGTTTTTTATGTTGGCTAATCTAAATCAATAGATGATTAATTGAAAAAATGATTAGTGAAGATTGGATTAATCATATTGATAATTAAGTTTTTAATTCGGATAAATAATAGGCGAAAAAGTCACCATCTATGTTTGTTTGTTTGTTTGTTTTTTTAATTTTTTTTTTTCTCCAGACACGGTTAGATTAACCGTATCATAGAGGATGAAGTCAACCCACTTGGACAGCCAACCTGGCTGACTCCAACAGCATACTTACTAATTAATTTTGATAATAATCTAAATAGAATAGAAGGAAAATTAAAATATTATATTTTGAAAAAAACATCCATTCAATAATTAACATAAACTATTTTTACACCTTTTTGGTTGATATAAAATATGATTATTATTTTTCAGTCCTTTGTTTGAATAATAAAAAATTGTTTTGAAAACCAAAACATGATAAGATATTTACCTAGAATAAGTGAAAATATTTTATTGTTAGAATTGATTATAACAAGCGAATCATGCAAATAGCTGGAGATCGATTTTGCTTTATGTCACTTTCTGTTTCCCTTTTTATCCATGATGTGTCCGGTAATCTGTCCAATATAGTTTGTAGTGTTAGTGAGTTAAGAAAGACGAAGGGTCAACCTCCATCGCTTACGAAGTTGCGACAGGCTATGCTAACATTGAAGCAAACTAGGCTTTTTATAAATTACCTGCAAATCTTGACGTGGCAGAATGGTATTGTATTTTGTTCATTCATTTCGGTTATTGATTAAGCCACTGATGTCGAAAGCATATGCTTTATAGGCTATAGCAAGGTGATTCTATCAGAATCACTTTTAGCTTATCTCACTTTATTCAAAGGCACTTCTACCCAAAAAAATTGCTTGGAAAAGTATTAGGAGGTGTTTGGTTGAATTGATTGAGGGGAAGTGATAGCTTATTCACTACAATCAGTTTTTATGAGGTGTTTAATAAAGTTTTGTAATCAGTTTTTGATACCTGATTAGGCTTAATAAGCTCCAGTTGGAAAAAAAAGATACAAATCATGGTTTTTAATGTTCTGAAGATATTAAGATTCATGAGCCCTGTACTTTACCCTGAATTCTTCGTATTTTTTATCAGATGGAATGACACTTGTCTTATGGTTTTTGTGATACGGTTTTTTTGTTTAGATTTTCTTTTTCTCGACACTGCACGATGCAATAATATAAACAATTAAAATATGATGGAAAGAAGATAAAGCAAAATTATCTAATAAAGAGAATAATAATTTTTAAAGTAAAATATTTTTAACTTTTAATTCATATTTCATCTCAAATTATAATTTCAATCAATAATCAAAAGAGGAAAAATCTCAAAATAAAATATTTTAAAATATTAGTCTTTACATAAAAATAAGTATAAACAGAGAATATTTGAAGTAAAAAACGTTTTATGAATTTTAAATTTTTGTTTCTATAATTTATTTTTGTTATGAACCTAAAAAACTATCTGTATTTTTAGAGTTAAAGATTATCTATTTAAAAATGAATAATATATTAATGATTTAAAAAAAACATGTAACTTAATAATTTTTTTTTTTAAATAAAGATTCTTTTAACATCTCTTTCATTCTTTTTTTATTTTTTATCTCAAAGTATTTTTTAAATGAAACGATATTCAAAATAACATTATATATATATATATATATATATATATATATATATATACTGCTTATATATATATATATATATATATATATATATATATATATATATATATATATATATATATATATAACGTTAATATATTTTTAACAGAAATTCAATTGTGTAAACAGAGGTAAATTTGAACTTTTCCAAAAAAATAAGCCAAACCACGATTAGACTTCTTGCATTTTATGTCCTGAAGTTGAAAACTTGAAATTTTTAGATGGGATGACAGAAGCAGAGCTGCCGTGCGTTGGTCGTCTTGTGAAACACAATTCTGCATTGTGAATTTCGGTTGGTCTCAGATAATCGAGATTTCGCGTTTTGGTGACATATGGCAAAACCATATGTCACGATAATAAAAGCAAATGCATGTAGGACACATGGCAAAGCCTGTGTCTCCATCTGGAATGTCTGTATAAAGTCGGATGGAGATCAATTCATAGAGGGAGAGGAACTAAAGAGGAAGGAAAATGAAGGAAAGCAAGGAGGAAGAAAGAAAGAAAGAAAAGAGAGAGAGAGAAGGAGAAAGGAGAAAGATGGAACAGGAAATCGGTGTTCCAACGGTTGGAACAAGTCAGTCGAGCGTAAAGTACTGTATATTCGATGGGGAGAAGCTGTGGCAGAGGTAGTATTCTACGTTGGTTTGTGTACTCAACCATAGAGTGTGAGATTGTGTGTCTTTGCGAGGGGGCTTCTGTTGGCGAATTTTTGAAATATGGGAATGTTGCTATTTTGATACCTTTACTTGGATTTTAGGACTAATTTTGATTAGTGAGCGATGGGAGAAACCGAACTCGGGTCCTTCCCTGTGTAAGTGTTTGCATCAGTGAACTTGATGTAGGTTTTGAATCTTTGTCGAACCTCTGACCCGAGTTATGGTCGACAAAACGCCTGATTGGAGTTGTTATTTGTTGTGTTCGAATTTTGGGCCCGATTTTTGGTCTGAATTTGTCTTGATTCGTGAAGCGTTTGAAGTGCGATTAACGCGACCTTTTAGTGTGGCGGGCCCGGTTCATATTTGGGATTATGTTTGGGTGATGCGTTATAGGTGACTTGTAAGGTGCAGATTGTGGATTGTTTTAAAAATGTTATTTAACTTGATTTTGTGATAACATTCTTGATTGTTCTTATTGATATATATGTTTTAATATGTTGGAAGTGGACAAATGTTTGAAATTATATGCTTTGACATAATTATCATGATATGATAAATTGTATCGTGGAATTGTCCGTATGACATTCGATTACATATGAGACATGGAAATAATGATTCTGTATGCCCAAAGACATTGCATTTCGTATGATTGTGAAGTGCGTGATTGGGATCAAACACCCTACTTGGTGAGTTTGATGAGTGGGTTGATACTGGCGAAGTTCAGCGAGTCTGTTTGTTGCGAAACATGAAAATATGTGTCGGGTATTAAGCAGAAGTGGATAGATACCTAACCGGGTGAAAGACACGTGTTACTGATTGCGCCATATGTGTCAAGCGATTGAAACGCGTGTATGAATGTGATACGTTAAAACTGCGGTGAGACTTAAAATTAGGTTACTCACAAAAGACACATGATTTTGTACAAGAAAGTAGTCATTAGAATATGACATCCAAAATGTTTTGGTTTACAAACAAAATGAAATTTTGTTTGAAATGATGATGATCATTTGATACAGTCAATGACGGTTTATCACGTATGAACTGTGATTATTGATAAGTCGTGATTGACTCGAATTTAATACTCTTTGGCATCACTTTAAGTAATGAATTCGATAATGATTGACCCATGGTACATGATTGGTCTCATCCTCATTTAATGACATGACATAGAATTCCATGATGATAGAATTCTGCGTAATACGTGAATGGTTGATGTGGAATCACCAGTCTTGCAGCGCCACATGCAAGCCCAGATTGGAAGCACTACGTAAGGAAGTTTTTCTACTCACATTGTGGCTCACCCTATATGGGATAATTTTAGGTCTTGAGGAAGGCGAGATAGGTGTGGACAACTCTTGTAGGGTGGGGAGCTGTGAAGAAAAGCTAGGAATTGTGGCTTTGTAGCCATTTTTGTAAGTATTGGATAAACAAATTTTGTGATATCGTTTAATGAGATTGTAGTCGCTTCGTAGTAATATGTTTGAAAATAGCATGTCGGTGAATGTAAATAAACGGATCCGGGTAGATGGAATTTGGCCAGTGTGGTATCGGGCACCACGATATCCGCATTTCCTTGTGTGTTGGCCCGTGATGGACCTCAGATTTTGGGCGTCCCAGTATTCTTGAATGTATATTTTAGAATAATATTTTTTTTTCTTTGTTTATGGTTATAATTTTTATAATTTCATATTCTGATAATTTATTTGTGGTCATTTTTTTGTATATGTGCATTATTTTTATATCTTTTTATAATATCTATATTGGTAAATTAACCTTTAATTAGCTACTTTACCAAGCAGCAATTAATAATGATTTTAATTTATCGACTATCGGCTAACAATACCTGGCTATAAGCTAGTGAACCAAACAAGGCCTCAGTATTAAATTTGGAAATAAAAAATAAAGAAAGTGAAATAATATTAAAAAAATAAGAGGCATGTGAAAAATATAATAATTATTGAGGCTCTTAATTTGAAAATAAGAAGTTTAAAAAAAGTATGCAAAACTCGTAATACATGGTTAGAAACTTGAGTCGAAAAAATTATTGACTTCGGTACTTACCTTAAATAAATGGTTAAGGTAGTACTTATAATTAGTTAGATAATACTTATACCTAAAAGCTAATTATTTTTTTCTTAATATGTTCTGTGACAATGTATATTTCATTTTTATCTTATTTTCCAAGTGATCTAATAACCTAATACAAATTTTTCAAATTGATTTTATAAAGATTTGTTTATATGTATATAATTTTTGAGCCAACAAATTTTTTAGTACAAACTTAACATTGCACAAACAAATCAAGAATTTGGTTTAGAGGCATAAATTGACAAATATGGAGCCTAGTAGTCAGAGGCCTCTTTACAAAAAATAATACTGGAAAAAAAATTTCATGGGGCATATTCCCCTCGTCACTAAAAATTTAACTTAAAAACATAAAAATAATAGGAAGTAGTAATTTACTAAAAAAATGCATGAATTTTAAGATCAACTATGCCTATATCAATGGATAAAGAGAGAATCTTTCTATTTTATCATAAAAAATATTTTAAATGATAAAACTGTATATAATTATTAGCCTCCCCCAAACATCTAATATTTCCCCACCTTATATCCATAACCTAAACCATGAGTCCTCTTATTCCACCAAGTGATCCTTTTTTTTTCACATCTCTGTACACATTGTATTATTCTTTACAAACTCATCCCTATCTCCATCTCATAATTTAATAATGACATTATTAATAACTTTTATTTATTTTTATAAGAATATTCCGTTATTCTATCTAAGTATAATATTACAATAGGATATTCTATAATTTCCTTTATCAAAGAAATCTATATAGATAAAAATCACCAACACATTTCAACAATAGTATATTTAGAAACAAAAATATTATATATTTATTTTTTTATAAATATTTTAATTTATATGCGTTAAAATTGGGGGGTTACCTGAATTCTATTAGTTCAATTTGAAAAAAAATTCATGCTTTTGAAAATATGTAATGATAGCCAGGCATTGATCCTATTTTTATAATCTTGAATATAAACTGATTTTTTTCCTCCATGTATTTTTAATAAAACAATATGTAAATTTATTGTATACTTATTTTAATTTTATATTTGTTCCTAACAATATAGAATGGACTCTCTTTGGTGTTTATAAAATGCTTCTCCTCATATGCTAAAACTTAGACTTTTACTTTCAAATTTTATTTATAATTAAAAATATAAAAAATATGATATTCAGTAACAAGTTTCTCTAAAGTGACACAGGAATTGGGCTACACTAAAATACAACAAGGTGGTGCCTAGAAGGAATGGGCACAAGGTAAATCGGGTAAGATATGTCATTGTTTTGATAGATGGGAGGGGTGACACAGTAATCATTCGCTCATACTATAAGTCATTACATTGATTCTTCCTTTCTATGGTAAAGATTTAATATAAAGAAATTTAAACACAGGAAGAGGCCGTTGGGGTCCCAGAAATTCAGAAAGGAGGAAGTGGAAAAAGATCGAGATATTTTGGGTCTGAAACATGGGGCGGCTGACACGATCTACTTATAGAAAACCTTATCTATATAGTTATAAATAAACCAGCTAGAATCTCTCAGTCAACTAAATCCCAAGATTGTCTTTCCCAAAAAAACAAAAAAATAAAGAAAATAAAAAAGAAAGAAAGAAAATGAAACTAAATTCCAAGACCGCACGTGATGCTGACGCGTAGGGATTATTATTTTACCTGTTGGTCGTCTTTTATTCGTCTAGTCTCAGACTCTCAGTTCTGTCTCCAAAAACTACTTAATTATAATCTATAATATTAACCTCTCTTTAGTTTCTGATTTTGAAAACACATGCAGAAGACCTTAGTGATCTAAAAAAAAAAACTCTTATTTTTATTTAATTTGTATTTTTATAATAAAAAATTGAAATCAAGGATATTTAATTACACAGTTTTAAACGGTTTTTCTATTTTAAAAATATAAGGAGAATGAATAAAATATGAAGACTATATTTGTTTCTCAAATTTTTTAATACAAAAAACATTTAATTGGAAATTTTTATACTTTCTCATAATTATTTTTTTTCAAAAAACGATAAACAAACCGGTTCTGAAATGTTTTTTTTTTTAAATATTTTGAAAAATTAAAAGATCACTTGTAATATTTTCTAGAAATGATCAAATAGATAATTTGCAATAAAAATCTTGATCGGTTGGGAGACAGGTTATATTTTTGGCAGCCTTGATAGGTATGATTGCATGGTGTGTGTTGGCCATTATCTATTTAAAAGTGAGTACTTTTATTTAGAATTTTACGTAAATAGAATTAAATATCTGAAAAATAATTGGAAGAATATAAAAAGCGAATATGGATGGTCATTTCATATAGAACAGAAATATTGAGTGGAAGAATCAACAGGGAAGGCGTTTCCATTGTAACAGACAAGTTGCGAGTAAAAATATACTCATGAATAAGAGAGGTTGTTATCAAAAGGAATAGTTAACTTTCAACTCATTAAATGTCCGGATGCGGAAGCATTTCCATGGGCACACGGTTTTATTATTGTCTTAGGTGTTAGGCCCCTCTCTCGCCCTACCGAGTACCGAGTTCCTCCATTATATATATATATAATTTTTTTTTTCTTATTTGAAAAAAAAAATGTTATTAAGTCAAATTGGGAATACAACGAATTTGTAAATATATGATAGTTTTTTTTTTAAACAACTTGGGTCTCAAACCTACAAATTTGATAATTTGTAATATATTATTATAATATATTAGTGACTATAATTTGATTTATTATTTTTATCTAATTAAATATATTTTACACATATGGATTATTTTTTAATAAGATCATACAAAATTAAATAACAATAGACGACAAAATTATGAACCAAGATAAAACCCATATATATTAACTTTCAACTCATTAAATGTCCGGATGCGGAGGCATTTCCATTGGCACACGGTTTTATTATTGTCTTAGGAGTTAGGCCCCTCTCCCGCCCTACCGAGTACCGAGTTCCCCCATTATATATTTACAACGAATTTGTAATTATATGGTAGCTTTTTTTAAACAACACCTATATTAAAGTATAATAATTCGGTCCGAAACCTATAAATTTACTAATTTGTATTGTTACAATATATTGATGATTATAATTTGATTTATTATTTTTATCTGATTGAATATGTTTTACCAATATGAATCATCAATACGTAAATAAAATATCGCAACAAAATGAAGAAAAAAAAATAATCGTAACAAGACTATACAAAATCAAATATCGTAGCAACAGGCGATAAAATGTCGTGAAAAAACGAAAAAATCTAAAGCATAATGTGGTAAAAATGGGTGTAGATGAGTGATTTTTAAAGAACTGAATGTGTGCAAACTTGTGCTGTTTAAAAAAAGAGTAATTAGAAAAGAAAGTTGAAAAAAAATGAGGCTAGAGTTTTTAGAATGCTCCATTATACATATAATTTATACCGCATTTTAAGAAAAATATATTTCTTTGGACAAAAAATCATCTTTAAATATGGTTACTTCCAATGTTTTGAGTACCGTATTGGACGTTGAATTGAAAAACTATCTATTCATGGTTTACTATTCGAATCGATGATGTCATGAATAATTAATTTATATTTTATTAAAATAAAAATAATTTAAAATATATATATATTTAAAATTAATATGTATTTATAAATTTTTATTTATTCAATTTATATAACTATATTAATATTTTATATTTTATTAAAATATGTATAATGCTAAATGTGAAAATTTGGTGAATGAAGAGAAAAGAGATAGTGAGATAATTTAAGAAGAAAAAGCGCTTATTTTTATTGCTTGAAACACGTATATATATTACGGTCGTTAATATAAATGGTAATAATTATTCACCGATAAATGTACATGGTCGTTCACGGTTATCAGGTGAATCATTTATAACTACTCCCAGCAGACTGGGTGTTAGTCTTCTTTGTTAAACGCTGCCGGTAAAGCGATGGGACAAAACACGGATGAAGGGAAGAAGAGTCTGATATCTAACTTTTGTCTTTATTAAATGCCTACTAGCGATGACATGACTATAATCCTTCAACTTTTCAATTTGAAGATCTTTAAAATTTGTAGCATCATGAAGCTCTGTCTGAAGTTCTTGAATTGCGAGAAGGTAGAGCACTGGTAAATAAATCACGCTAGATTATCATTGATGAACACTTGTTGTTCATAGCGTCAATTTCATACTTTTGAGTTCATAGTGTAGAAGAACTTTTGTGAAATATGCTTAGTTGATCACCTTTAATATATCTCATTTGATTTCTGCAGCCACATTGGCATTGTCTTCATATCTTGTTGGATTATTAATAGAAAATTCACATGATTCTGTGTGTTGTATCATTGATCTAAACCAAACACATTCTCTTAGCTTCAATGCATCGCGAAGTATTTACGAATGATTAGAGGTGGCCCATACATGATTTATTTGGCGTCTCGGGATGCGGTATTTCCATAAGTAAATATATATTCTGTGATGTCATGGAGCTTTGTAGTCGAAAGATATCCCTATCTTGCATAGCAAAAATGTTGGTTCCATTGCTTTGGAATAAAATAATCCCATGTCACTTGTCCCACGGAGATATAATATCTCGATATATGTTTGATTCCCACCAGAAGTGCCTTTTAGTTGGGCTGGCGTATCTTGCTAATAAATTAAGCGAAAGCGATGATATGCGAGTGGGAGTATAATTTGCGAATACATTAATTACTCTGAATGAACTAGATATATGTGGGACCAGTAACTCTTCATTTTTCTTCCTTGGGCCAGGTGGATGCTAGTTCTTGCCTACAACCATAGGGAACTAAAGAGTTATCCATATAAAAATGCTTTTAGGACTTTTTACGTATGTGATGATCGATACGCCAGGCCAGAGACAATATCTTGTTTTCCTAAAATCTTTCATCTCAAATTCCTGCTAAATAGTTGGATGTTTTTAATAGCAGAACCTTTAGGGTCTCGATCAAATTTAAATAAATACACATATCTCTTTGCTATTATTGCCAATCCATTCTGTTTCTTGATGAAAACACATGGACAAACCAGTTGATACATATCATTTTGGTAAATGCGGCTAAGCGATTATACCACGTGCGACAATTTGTTTTAATCCATATAAAGATCTTTGCAACTTGATTGAATGTCTCACATGCTACATGGTTTTGAATTCATTCTGCTGGGTAATGTGAATCCTTTAGGGATTCGTATATACGTGCTTTGTCCCAGAGATTCGTACTCGTATGCGTGACTCATCTGACCATATATCCGATCCTTACGTGTAATACGTAATTTTAATTGATGTTTTAAATTGAATTATTAAATTTAATTTTCCCTAAGTATATATTTTATTAATCCTAAAGAGTTGTTGGGACATAAATATTTATTTTGACCTACAAATTATCTAAATAGTATCGATATGTATTAATTTTATATATACATTTTATATTATTGTTGGGATTTTAGTTAAAATGCCCAAATTAAGTGTATTAGGGACTTGCATGGTTTAAGCTAAGGAGGTTACAGCAAATTTGGCAACTTTACCAAATTACCATCTCAACCTCCCACCTTCTCTCTCTCTCCCCCGACCTCACGGGCGCCACCTCTTAGAGGCGCCATTGTTGGGTCAGACCCGCAGATCTATCTTAGTGACGCTGCGGAAAGATAGCCCGCAGGCAGCCTTAGGCACCTGGATTCATCGGAAACCGCCCGTTAATGGGAAAACCTTATAGTCCGCCCCTTTCTCTCTAACGCGCCCTCCCATTTCTCGGCGTTTCGGAGCCTCCTCGTGATAGACGGTGGAGATGTGGGCTCCCCACCTCGAAAACCCGGGCCATTACCTCGCCATTGACACCTTCAATCGGCGGTGAGCGACTTAATGGGGTTGGCACCGGTTTCGTCCGTGGTGCTCAGGCTGAGCTCACAGTCGTTGCCACGTGTGCGGTTGGGCTCCACGAGAGACGGAGGCGCTGTTGCCCAGACAATTCAAGCTGACCTTAGTTTTCAGGCCCACGTCGTGGCGGACCTCGAGGCGTGCCAAGAGCAGTGTTATTTCTGGAAGTGATTCGGTGCAATGGGTTTTTCGCATTCGAGAAAGATTGCGAAACTGACTCGCCCGAGGGGATAACTGAAATGGGAGCGATTCTAGATCCGACATATTGGTGAAGGTTGATATATCATATAGTTTATGACCCATCATGCATATAGCATTTATGGCATTAGGCTTTACACCCGTCATCCGCGACATGATTATTACGAGTTGTATTTTATGATAATTAAATTATTTGGATTGTTATGAAATATATCTGCGTATGAGCATTATGATGATGGATGTGAGTGTGTATTGTTGGGTGTGATATTGTTGTGCATTGTATTTGAAATGTTTGTAATGGGAACTATAGCAGGACATACCACCTAATGGGTTACATCAGGACCGCGTGCGCACCGGTATTGATCAGATTAGGTTACAGGTTTATGGTTATGGACATGAGTTCCCTGGTTGAGCGTTTCTCTCGGGGATGCCGGAGGTAAGGTCCCTGGTTGAGCGTTACTCTCGGGGCGTAGGCGCTATGGTTATGATATGTTGGTTGGCGGAGTAAGGTTTGGTTGAGCATTCTCTCGGGGCCTTGACGCTATAGGTTATTGGATTAAGTGTCATTTGGAGTTAGGACCTGGTGAGCAGGCATTCTCAGCATACCAGATCTCATTGGATTTGGAAGAAGGCGTGCAGGGCTTATAGTATTAATATGAGTCTACTAATGTCTCTAGATTGATGTGATGTTGTGTATGACATGACTATGCAGTGCGTATATACATGTTATGGGAATTTCTTTATTAATATGATTTTCATTACCATGTTTATATTTATGAATTACTATAAAGTACAACTGTATGAACATTTTGGTTGTGGATTATTGGGTATAAAATTATGTGATGTTAACTCACTCTCGAGGCCGCCGGAGTCCTCGATTATTTTTAGAATCACTGTCGGGTCCTCCTTCGGATCCTTGGTAACATGAATTCTTTCCTTCATGTGGTTACATGTGCTATTATGATAATATCAATCTGTTTATTTAATCTAGGCGGCTGTCATACTTATCTACTTTGCCTGGATAGTACGACAATTAGGATATCTTCCTGTTCATTTTGGTGTATAATGTGGCGGTGTATGTGGGATCAAGACTTTATTTCTCCCACAATGGTGTTTGGCATCTGAGCATATTATATATATGTATGTGGATATATAGTCGGTGATCGTATGATGATCGGCATGAATATTTCAATAAAACACACTACGGGTTTCGGTGGCCTTATGCCTTCCCTATTCCCTAGTGCGGTCACGGCTCAGGTTGGAGTCGTAATGAAAGTTGGTATCGAGCTATAGGTTCATTTCCCATGGCCTGGGGGTCTAGTTTCCGATGTGCGAGTCTTAGGATCGAGGTTCGTCCTTGTGCGTACCATTGCATCTGAACACGCCGTCAGTTGGGGGTCTCTGATTTGTTACGATAGTCTTGTGTTTACTACCCCGGTATGGCGGAGAATCGAGGTTAATATGCGGCGGCGGTGCCGCGATAGCGGTATGGCCCTGCGGTTCTATGATGAGGCCAGGCAGATGAGGTATCCTTGACTGATCCACCGGTTCACGGGAGAGGCGAAGGAGGCGAGAGGGCAAACCCCGTCTGTCAAACGATCTGGTGCGATGAGCAGAAGAGCCTGGTTAATATGCGGGCATAGTTCGGGGGCATTGTCGGCCTGGAGGCATTTTTGGCGGTATGGTAGGTGCGAGGCGACTCTCCGGTAACGCATAGGCATCGAGGTACGCTAATGGTTCTCGATCCCGGTGGACGGTTGGCCGGAATCACATTCCCTTTGTTCGGTACAGGCTAATGAGGTTGTATTGATGGATGTCCCGGTGATGATGGTTTACGGGCTGAAGTGGAGAAAGGCATTTGATCGAGCTCGATGACGGACTGAGATGCGCGGGTTTTTGCTCCCTCAGACGCACGTGCGGTGGTGCAAGGATTACATCAAGCGTTTCTTGGTATGACATGAACAGTTCGGGGAGAGATTTGAAGATAACATTTCTTTTGCCCATGAGTACAAAATCACAAAAAACTTGGCCATTTGAAGAGAGATGATAATAATGCAGTGGAGTACACCGCATAGGTTCATGTATCTTAGTAAATTTATCGGGTTGTAGTTGCGGAGGCTGCGAAGCGGTAAAGGTACATCCGCGGGCTCGAACCACATTTCACTTATATTATGCGATCGAGTGGCTTTGGGGTCGATTTAGCGAGGCAGTGGAAGCCGACCGCCTTCATGGTATCTTGGTGATGGTCTTGAAGAAGACCGCGAAGAGGGTAAACTAGTACCGCGCACTGCATGCTTATTATGGTGGTACAAGGTACCCGATTGTGATGCGACGGCGAGCTGGCCGTGATTTAGACCACAGAAAGTAAACGCCAGCGAAAGGGTTATAGAAATCTTTCGGATTGGGCGAGGTTGCCGGTGGGCTGGTCTAGGAGGGCGAGTTGAGCTCAGATTACGGCGGCGCGGATTACCGGCTTGATATGTGCCTGGTGTGGCGGTTGAGACTGCGCCTGAGCACAAGTGGAGCTGTTTAGGTGTGGAAGTTGGGCGTATGGCCGAAATCCATGTCTCAGGTACCCGGCCGACCTTTTTCACCGAGTTCTGCGGTAGTGTTGCCCGCCAGGTTCATTGGACAACGCCTGGATTCTTTGCCACCGAGCCGGGTCGCAGCGGTGCGGCCGGCAGGCGTGGATATGGTATTAGAAGCTCGGGAGCGGTGGTGTGGTAGGGCCGGTGAGGTCGAGCTCACGGTGGGCGTGGTGCGGCGAGTTTTACGCTCTCACTCCTCGGGGCGCCGAAGTCAAATGCGTAAGTAACGGTACTATTCGATCGTTACATGCTAAGGCTGAGGTGTTATTAGATCCAGGTGCCACACTCCTTTGTGTCTCTAGTTTTACATTTGGCTTGGTGTTGGCCGACGTTGAGACTCAGTTATCGGTCACTACCTAATTGATAATCTTAGAGCGAATCATTTTCCATACGTGTCCGATTTAAAGTGGCGGGGCTGCTACGTGGATCTTATTTTGTTGAATGTGATGGATTTGAGGTTGTCACGGGTATGGATTGGTTGTGGCCGGGCACTATGGATTGCCCGAAGAAACAAGTGATTTTTCAGTTCCGGGGTTCGAGTTTGGGTTTCGTGGTGGCGAGATACCAGCCTTGTTGACCAGTGTACAGTTCGCAGGCGGATATTCTGCCAGGGTGCCGGGTTATCTCGGCTCTTGTAAGGAGTTACGGCGTGCTAGGCGAGGTATTACAAAGTTGATGATCTCCCTATCAAGCTTGTGAATTTCTGATGTTTTCCCGGAGGAGTTGCCGGGGTTGCCACGACGGGAGATAGAATTTTACATTGTTGATGTTGTATGCAGGAGACACGGCTTCTATCTCCTTGCCACGCTATAAGGATGCTTTCTTGCGAGAGTTAGGAGGCTGAAGCGATTCTGAGGATTTGTTAGACAAGGTTTTGTCAGGCCTAGTACTTCTCACAGGTGCTCATTGCTATTTGTAAGAAGAATGGTTCCTTGCGGCTGCTATAGACTACGAGACTTTGCCCAGACAAAGGCGACGATGTGACAAATATGCGCTCCTAGGAATAGATGACTTGTTTGATCGTTCGGTGCATCATGTTTTCCATGTTCGGTCGGGGATATCATCGGTGAAATCTCCCACCACTAGACATGAGGATGTTTAATGACATTCGGGCGAATACTGGCCATTATGAGTTCATAGTGATGTCTTTTGGACTGCTATTATGGCTGGATTTGATGAACGAGGAGTGTTCAAACCCTTCACGAGATAAACTTGTAATTGTGTTACGTTGATGATATCTTGGTATATTCTCAGGTGAGGAGGAGCATGTAGAGCATTTAAGGATAGTATTGCGAACTTTGAGGAATGACAGTGCCATGCCAAATTCTCCCAGTGTGAATTTTGGGCTGAATGATGCCAGGACATGTAGTGTATCGAAGGTATTCAAGTGTTAAGACAGAGCGATGATGGATTGGCGAGACCAACCCACGGTGAGGCGAGGTTCGAAGTTTCACAGGTTTAGCCGGTTGTATCGCGTTTCGTGGGATTTTTCGGATCAGCGCACCCTTGACCTGATTAACCCGGAAAGAATGTGAAGTTCGATTGGGCGGGGAAACTGAGTTTCGAGCGAGTTGTTTGACCTCTACGCTCGATTTGGCATTACAGCCAAGTGCGAGGTTATCACGGTCTGTGTGTTCAGTGGGGTGTGTGTTGTTGATGCGTGAGTGGGTGGTTAGCATGCTTCTGGCGACTGAGTGACTCGTGACTTGGAGATGGAGGGTTGTGATCTTTGCATTGAAGATGCGGAGACATTACTGTATGGTGAAGGCGTGTGAATTTTCACGGATCCTGAGTTTAAAACTCTATTTTTGAGAGAGCTAAATTTGAGGCAGAGAAGATGCTGGAGTTGGCAGGACTACGATTGTGCGATTCAATATCGCAGGCTAATGTGGTGGCGGATACTTTGTAGGAAATCATCAGCGATCTCGCCCAGTAGTGCGGCGACAATTGACTAAGGAAGGCTGGCATGTGATTGTATGATCAGGGTTTACGGTAGGGTGTTAGATGCGGGTACTTTGCTACATTTGAGTCAAATGGTTCGATGGACGGTAAGACAACTCCGATGCGAGAGACCCACGAGTTGATGAAAATTATGGATGGGGTTAATGAAATTCAGGCGGGCGTGATTTTGATTGAAGGATAGCACGTTGATTACAGGTGCCAGTTGTGTTCGTGTGGATGAGCTTAGAAGAGATTATGAAAGAGGCTCATCATGCACTTTACGGTATTCATCCGGTTCCCTAAGATGTATCTGATCTTGGGAAACTGGTGGTATGAAGAAGGATGTGCGGAGTTTGTATCAAGTGTTTGACTTGCCGTAGCAACGGTCAAACACCAAATCGAAGCCGTCCCAGGTAACCTCCCCATTCAGGTAGAGAAATGGGAGGAATATTACCATGGACTTTATTATTTGGATTTTCAGGCAATGGGGAGTATCCATTTGGTGATAGTCGATCGAATGACTAAGTCGACACACTTCTTACGTGGTGCTTTAAACCCGGGCTATGCTAGGGTGTATATTGATAAGTTGTTGGTGTGGATCCGAGTTTGATTGTCGACGAGGCCGAGTTCACTTCTAGGTTTTGGCGGAAACTTCATGAGGAACAATTTGCCGATTGGACTGCCCTCGAGACCGGATGGGCGGTCTGAGAGGACTATTCAGTTTCATTGGGAAGACATGTTAAAGTTCTGTGTGGTTTTGGAGCCAGGATTGGCAGCCACCTTTGGTGGAGATCGCGTAGCAATAGTTATCCGCTAGTATCGATATAGCGCCTTCTGTGGCATTGTAAAGCGGAAGTGTAGATCACGGTTCTTCAAGGAAGAAGTTGGTGAAAAATTAGCAGTGTGGTGGTTGAAATCATACGAAAAGATTCGTATCATTCGGTCGGTTGAGGACGCTTTCGTGACGGAAAATATCACGAGACCCGAGAGGAAACATGTGGGTTTGGTGTAGGTGAGTATGTATTCCTGAAGGTTTCCCCAATGCGAGGCGTGATGAGATTTGGTAAGAAAGGGAAGTTAGCACCTCGCACGTGGGACCATTTGAGATCATGGATGATTGGGGATGTAGCTTATCATTTGAGTTACCATCTAATTTCGCGATGTTCATCAGGTCTTTCATATGTCTGGCGGAAATATGTGTTCGATCCTTCACGCGGGCCCAAGAACAGGAGTCGGTGAGTTATCATGAGGAGCAACTGCGCTATCGTGTAGTGCTCGGGTTCAAACCGACTCCGTCGAAAGTCATTCCAGATGGTCGGGTCCTATGGCGAATCGCCGTTGAAGAGTTACTTGAAAGATCAGAGCAGAGATCGACCTTTGGTCTACCCATACTTGTTCGATGATAGATGTATTTCTTATTCTAAATTAGAGGGCGAATTTCTTAGGGAGAATGTAATACAGAATTTTAATTGATGTGTTTTAAGTGAATTATTAAATTTAATTTTCTAAGTATATATTTTATTAATCCTAAAGAGTTATTTGGGACATAAAATGTTATTTGACCCCTACAAATTATCTAAATAATTATCGTATGCATTATTAATTTTAATATATACATTTTTTATTATTGTTGGGTTTTAGTTAGATAAAATGCCCAAATTAATGTATTAGGGACTTAATTGTTTTGAAAAGCTTAAAGGAGGATTTAAATGATTTGTAGCTTTGCAAATTACCATCACGACCCACCTTCTCTCTCTCCCCGACACCTCACGGCGCGCCCCTGCCGCCATTCGGTCCAGGCCGCAGAGTCATGCCGTCGACAGGAAAGAATGGCTTGTGCAGAGCAGCAACCGACCACCTAGTTCATCGGAAGCGCCCCATTGGCGGGAAAACCACCTGCCCGACCGATCCGCCCCTTTCTCTCTCTACTTGCCGCTCCATTTCTGCCGGTTTTCAGGCCTCTCTCGGCCCGAATGAAGCCCAGTTGGTCGAGCTCCCCACCCTCAGCCCGGAACCAGCTACTCGCCCATTACCTTTTGTGTCGGTGAGCGAGCTTGGCCGGTGTTGGGAACCGGGACCCTAGATCCGCGCGGGTGCTCAGGCGGAAATACAGTGGTGCCACGTGTGCGCGGTTCTTGGAGCCAAGAGCTTCGCGTGTGTGCTGAACCTGATTCCGCGGCGACCTTGGGATTTTCCATTCCGTCGGCGTGTTTGATGCGGGGAAAACGAGCGTTAGTCTCTCCGTTCCGTGAATTCCGGCGGTGCAGTCGATTTTAAGCATTCGAGCTGATGCGACGACTCGCCCGAGGGCGACTGTGAGTCGCGGAAGCGATTCTGATCCGACATATTCGTGAGTTAGGCTATCATATAGTTTATGATACATCATATGCGCATGCATCGCCTTAGCATTTATGGCATTAGGCTACACCCGTCATCACGACATGATTATTACTATTGGGATTGTATTTATGATAATTAAATTATTTAGTTGTTATGGAAATATATACGCATATGAAAGAATTTGTTATGATGATGGATGTGAGTGTGTATTGTTGGGTGTGGTATTGTGTACGCGTTTAATGTTTGTAATGGGAACATAGCGGGGACATACCACCTATTGGGTTACATCGGGACCCGCGTCTTTCTGTTGTTATTGATGTCCAGTTCAGGTTGGGTTTATGGTTATGGTTTATGAGTTCCACCACCCCGGCGAGCGTTCTCTCGGGGATCACAGGAGGTAAAGGTCCTGGTTGAGCGTTACTCTGGCGCCAGGCTATGGATATGATATGTTAGTTCTTGGAGAGGTAAGGACCCTGGTTGAGCATTCTCTCGGGGCGCCAACTATAGGTTATTGGATTAAGTGTCGACTGGAGTTAAGGACCCTGGTCGAGCATTCTCTCAGCTTGATCTCATTGGATTTGGAAAGAGGCATGGGGCTTATGTTGTGGAATATAGGGTCCTACTATTGTCTCGATTGATCTTGATGTTTGTATGACATGTGAAATATCTTGGGTGCGTATATGATTGTAAATTTCTTTATTAATATGATTTCATTACCATGTTTATATTGCCTTAGTTACTATAAGTATGTATAACATTTTAGTTGTGAATTGTGGTATAAATTATATGATATTAACTCACTCGAGAGGCCCGGCAGTCTCAATTTATTTTAGTCTGTCAGTCCTCATTCTTGAGTCCTTGGTAACCCGCAGGTGTTCTTTCCTTCAGCGGTTACATGTACTATTGATATCAATCTTTGTTTATTTAATCTAGGTGTCAGCGGTACTGGAGATATTAGTACGTTTTGTATTCAGATAATTACGTTCATTTATTATTATAACGAAAGCGATTGTATGTAGGATCAGTTATTTCTCTATTGATGTTTGGCATACGAGCATATTATATATATGTATGGATATATATAGTCGGTATTCGTATGATAGTGACATGAATATTTCAATAAAAGGCTTGCGCTCTGCCCGGTGGCCTTGTACCTTCCATTCCTAGTGGGTCAGCCTCAGTTGAATTCGTGACATTACGAGGCTTTATAAACTTATCAAATATCGGAATGTGATTGTCCATTACGGGAGAATATGTCTCCTGTAGTCTATTCAGTCTTCTTGAGAAACGGGCCATAAAAGTCTTTATATCGCACTATTTCTAGTATTCTCATTTAAACTTCATTTTAAAGACCGCTCAGAGGTTGTATATTTGTAGGTGTTTGAACTGCGGGTCCCAATACCTCTCGTTTAGCGATGATCTTAATAACCATCTGATGTTTTGATTGCTTATTTCCATTTTAACCAATCGATGTCGACATTCATTCACATTTGTGGCTCGATCTTCATCATTTCTTATGTCGCAGCCACTTGGAAAGAAAAAGCATTATTGACATGGTGTATTTCGATCCATGATATTCTTCCCTCATGTATATAGTGATATTAGAGATCTCTTCATTGTTATGTCTTAGGTACATCATTAAGAAGACAATTCTTTTGGCGGGGCCTCGGGGGCTATTGTTCATCGACTGGAACCTTAACAGTTATAATATGCTCTTCAAGTCATAGATATAACTTTTTCCTTTCTAGAGATTGTGTCTTTGGAGCTATGGAGTCTTCCACGTTTTAATCGTGGCTTAGGTTCATTTGTCATACTGCTTTGTAATTTTCCTGTTGGGATTTCAATCTCATTTGCGGGATATTTGCGATGAGGATATGTGATTTTACACATTTGAATCAAATTAAAGCATCAGGCAATTGATTCGCAGCAAGACTGTAAATGAATTATTTTGAACTGGATTCGGTGCTTTTATGCGGGGATCAAAGGTGAGATAAAGTGAAGCTTATTCCATATAATTTCTACGCCATTTCTTAGGTTGCTTATCTCCCCTGTGCGGGAAAAATAATTTTCATCAAAGTGACAATTTGCAAATCGAGCAGTAAAAACTTCCCAGTAAAGAGTATTCATTATAATTTATAATAGATGAAGATTGTAATGGCACATAAATACAGATAACTTTGCTTGTAGTAAGCGTGTGGTGATAAATCATGATTAGCTACGAGGGCGAAGGTGCGAGCATGTATAGCTGCATGTCCCCGTGCCGATAAAAGCAACTAGTTTCAAAAGTAATGATTCTAACAATCAATTGCGGACGTTTGATAAAGATTCAACTGACCCATTCGAGGAATGAGCATGACAACGGGATGTTGAACATCTATACCAATAGACATACAATAATCAGGAATGTTAGAGATGAATTCACTAACTTATCAAGACTAATTGTCTTGATAGGGTGATCGAGGAATTGTGCTACGAGTTGGAATTATTTGAATAATCTAGCAAGACAACATTTCTACTAGAAGAAGGCATATGAAGAGACCATCAGTGGACATCAATTAACCATAAAATAACGAAAAGGTCACTAGGTGGTGAATGAGCCCTAGAAAAGTATCCATTGATACATTCTAGGGGGTTCAAATGTGACCTTTGTAAAAGATGGTCTAATAATTAATTTGCCTTTGGAATAGCGACACAAATGTAACCATCAATTACTAAAATTTATGCGCTTGTTTAATGGATGCTCATTAAATTTGAACTATACGGCGCATCCATGAAATTCGAGGGATGCTGCCCAAGAGTGTATTCGTAAATAAATCATTGGAGTCATTGAACTTGGTTCATGACAACGCAGATTCAATAGATCTAATAATTGTCGATATAACCCCTGAAGATAAGAAAACTTAATTGTTCAAAATACATTTTACCTGAAATAATAAGTAATGAGTAAATACTCATTTGCATCATGAGTCTTAGTTTCAATATGATATCCATTTAAACGAATATCTTTGAAGCGGAAGTAAATTTTAAATTTATTAGAATAGCATCTCAATTTGCAATTTGAATTTTCATTAGAAATAATGGTGGCTTCACCAGACCTTTAATCGAGTTAACGAGGACTTGAGATAGTATGAACATTAGATTGAGCTAATGTGAAGTTTAATATTTCTTATCCATATGAATCGTGTGGTTGTGTACGATCGTAAGACATGCATCACCAATAGATGACTTATATAATGATCAATTATGAGGAGGGATCCATATATCTCTTAAAAAATAAAAAGCAGGAATTTAAATAATCAAGGATTCGCATTATATAGATAGCTGTATGGAAGAAATAACATAAAAAAAAAGTGACGGGACGTGATAGCATATTACTTAATCATAGCACACATTACCATCCCCGATCAAATGGTCATTTTCCACCAGATCTTCAAAAAAAAAACCCGAGAAACATCAAAATGTTTCCAAGATGCACCATCATCAAAGAAAGGATCATTAGGATCCATAGTGTCTTTTACGTCGATAAAATTTGTTTCAATTTGCTTGTCTTTTTCGCTTTCATGGAAGTGATAAAAGTCAGCAAATGGCAGCGTCACGGCAGTGCGAGAGACCGATTACCTTTCATTCCACGTTTGTAACATTTCAGTCTCATAACCTTTTGTTATATTGGCCACATTTGCCTTTCGGATAATTTTTACGAGCGATTCAACTTTTTGGTTGTTGGAGTATTGTTCTTGTTTGAGGCGATTATAATTACCTCGGTCTTCGAAATTATAGCGACCCACGACCTTGGCCTTAATCCATAGCTATCCATGCCCATGCCGGCCGCGCCTATTAACTGGTTGTAGCATTGACGGGCAATGGTATAGATCTAATGAGGCGGAATTGGTGGTTTTTAGTAAGCAGTTCATTATTTTGCTTTCGACTCTGAGGAGACATGCAATTAACTTCGAATATATTTGTGAAAACGGCCGTTCTCTATATTCTTCAACGCAGAAGCACGTGGCGTGGTAATTGTATGTTTTCTCAAGCATGTTCTCATGTCGTAATCTTTCTCACATAATTCCGGATGGTACGAACAAGAAATTTGGAGTTGCTAGTCACTAGCGGCAGTTGTTTTGAGCTGTCGGAGGATCAATGGATCCTTGACCGTTAGATATTAACTTTTCAAGCCTTCATCAATATGATGACGAAGGAATATTAAGGCCTTAGCGCGATCTTGTAGGGATGCGATATTTCCTCCTTTGATTGTGTTTCCAAGATTCATAGCATCAAAGTGGATTTCAGCATCCAAGATCCAAGATAAATAATTCTTGCCCGAAATATCAGGCGGCAAATTCGAGTTTGGTGTTGGACAAACCTCTTTATACATATATATATATATATATATATATATATATACTTAACCTTATATATATATATATATATATACACACATAGAAGGAAATTATAATTTAGGTGTATTTAATAATAATATAATTGGAGGTTTAAGTGGTAAATTGGTGTAAAATTAAATCGAACATCAGGGTTCAAATCGGTTTGAAAAATTAAAATTTTATTTTCTCTATGCAGCTTAGGCGAACATTCCCGGGCGAGACTTAGGGCTTGATTTGAAAGAAAATGTCTTCTTCATCTTCAAGCATTATGCTTGAATATTTCAAACATAGGCTTCGGGCTGGTTTTTTACGCCAGTTCAAACTTGAGGGCTTTTAACTTCACGGTGGAAGATCGAAAAAATTTCGGTATGAAATTGAAGCATTTCTTGTTTATTATTTTGTAATATCGTCAGTGCGGAGGTTCCTTTAGTTTAAGCTTTCGACTTGTGATTGTTCGGAGCTCGTGGCGATAACGTGTTGAAAGATATAAAGAAAGAGAGAAAGATAATAGAATAATTTAAAAAGAAAAGCGCTATTTTTCGTGCTTCCGAAACCCATATATAGTGTTACCGTGAATGCGCGTATGTAATTATTCACTATGTGGTCATTCACGATTCAGTGAATCATTTATAACAATATTATTATTTTGTTGATGTAAATAACAATGGAGGAATTATGAAGAGTGGCCAATTTGGTGTGAACCTCAGGTTCACCGGTCAACTTCCAAATTGGTAGTTTTTATTTATTTGGGTACCACAAAAGCAAGCCCAGATAAAAAAATAAAAGAGCTAGAAACGACTATATAGTCAAGATAAAAATATCGATTTTAACAAATATATCGGAACTTAAATTTTATGGATATATCGATAAATATTGTTATATAAATATCGATAAAACAAAATTTATTCAAAATTGGCACTTAATTTCTTTAAAAATATTAAAATAAGAATATACATATCAAAATAATTTTGACAGTGCCAAATGAATATATTTATTAGTTTTTGAAAAATTGTTGAAAATATATTTTTATTTATTTATTTAAAAAATAAAATTAATTTTATTAACTCATTTTTTCATATTTTAGATAATAAAAATTAAATTATTCATATGATTTATATTATAAATATCTTATTTAAGATTTAAAATTTAATTTATATATTTAAATAACAAGAAGACAATTTATACAAAATTTGCATTAGGTAATGTAGTCAAGGTGGTTTGCACCCTTTTCTTCCCTATGCGAGGCCAGTGATCAATTCCCTAGCCACATTTAATTGATAAATACATAAATATCGTCGATAAAATTGAAAAACCATTGATATTTTACTCAATCGACAATCGATAAGCATTATCGTTTCGAGGCCATCTGAATATAGTGGGCTCAAAGATTCCGGATATCGAACCACGATAATATAGGAAATTACACTAACCTAACCTACAGGACAAGTAACGAAAATGAGAAGTACAAGAGCTAGGCTAAAACATGAATTCAAACAAGAGGAAAATCACGTAGCCGATTTGATTCCTATTATAATTAATTCCACTTAAAGCTCAACTTGAGATACCTTAACTTTATTGTCAATCCAGGCTATAAATTCAGTAACCTCACTTATGCTTCTTGGTCACACTTTCTTACCAATTCCTTTGTTCAAGTGGCGCCAGAATAAGAAAAACACTAATACATGAAAAACCCTCTTAGTCAATTTATCAAATACCTTAAGGTTGGTTTGATAAAGAGCCTAAGACTATATGATAATTGGTTACCTTTTAGTCCCTTACAAAAACCATACACTATAGGTGGTGAGCACACATACAACTAATGTTTTCACATTAAGTTGAACAGCTCTAGATTGTACCTCAATCAATGCCACATTCAAGGTAAATCAACTCTAAGTTAGAGTTTAACTCAACATCCAACCATTAAGAACACTAAATAAAGTATTCAACAAATGCATAATAGAAAGAAGAGAAAGATAAATAAAACAAATGATGTTTTTTAAAGCTTATTTCAATTCCTTTCAATAAAGGATTCGATCCTCCCCTTATTGTGAGAAAATATGTTTCTTCCTTTTCCTCGAGTTCTCAAATCTCCTAAAATCTGCTTCTCCCTTGATTTGAGAAGTTATCCCTTTACAGGATAAATATGGGCCAAATACACAAATCGGGCAATTTAACACTCGAGCACCGTAGCGCCTAAGGTGTAAGCTCAAGAACTTCTTCCCCTTTGTTTTGCGCGCCATATTCGATGATATTTCTGAAATTTTGTTAAACATTACTGATATTTTCCTTGAAAAATACAAATTACTGATAAATACATAAATATTGCCAATAAATTTGAAAAATCACCGATATTTCACTCGATCAATAATCGATAAACATTATCATTTCGAAGTCATCCGAGATAACCGATATATCATCGAAAATGTATCCCGAAATTTTTGTCCATGTATATAGTTGGCTCATTACTTAGAGAAAATGATAGTGGTCCATGGGATGTTGTGCGTGAAGTGAGGGTGTTGAAGTAAAAAAAAGTAACTCCTAATTTTGAGAAAATAGGAGATGACAATGAACCGTTTCATTCTATAAGAACCAATCGGTTCGTTAGGTACAATTGTTTAACCGCCAATTCAAACGTTCTTGGCCGTTTCAATGCCAAAACAATTTAAAAAGGTGAATCGAACCG
Source organism: Tetrastigma voinierianum (assembly GCA_016808115.1). Lineage (NCBI taxonomy): Eukaryota > Viridiplantae > Streptophyta > Magnoliopsida > Vitales > Vitaceae > Tetrastigma > Tetrastigma voinierianum. The sequence goes on from JAEQBH010003021.1 coordinate 26,183, forward strand.
CTTCAATGCCAAAAATTCCTGTAGCGTTAATCCAACCGTAAACATGATCAATCACAGAATCCAACTGTAAAACACAATCAGTCGACGGTCAGGTCCAATTCAATCTGACTGGTGAATCTGACTAAAACTAATGATAATTTTATGGTATTCACTGAGAAAACATATTCTATAATTTTTTATTAAATCACACGAATTAAAAAAAAAAGTGAATTCACCTTAAAGGAATAACTTGAAGAGACAACTTTAATAAATTTATAAAATTGAACTTATATCAGTCGTTCCTTAATTCAAAAAAATTAAACTTATAGAAGAGTGTTTCACATTTTTCTATAATTTTTGTAATCATGAATATATATTAAAAAATTGAATTTATGTGAATGATGTTGTAAATCAAACATTTACGTGAGTGGTGAATGACTATATTCATATTTATGTATCCCATTCATTACATTCACATCATGAATGTATCTTCATAACTCACCATTAAGATGAGTTAATAGAACCATCTCTTCTAAGCTTATAAAAGGCCCCTTATACTACGCATAATGGCATCCCTCCCGATTTATCTCTCTTTCTCTGTCTCTCTCTCTTTCTCTCTATCTTTCTCATTTCTTAGCTCTCTCTTTTTCATCTCTTTCTCTCTTGCTATGAATATAAAGAGAATAATATAATTCTCTAAAGTTTTCATATTATAACATATTTTACAACACGTTATCAACACAAGTTTGCTCTGAAGGTAATTCCCTAACCCTATCTTGAAGTTATTTCGATTTGCATATTTATAATTATACTCGGTTTTGCTTATTAGCCAAAATCTGTACTACTATATGTCGAACTAATACCATATCATCTATCAAAGATTGTTGATTATGCCAAATATCATAATAATTCAGCTTGTGGCACTTGACATTACTAGAAGGAACTATCTATCTTGGATCCTTGATACTCAAATACATCTTGATGCAATGAATTTGGGACCTGCCTTCAAAAAAGGAAATCAAGCATCCCTACAGGATCGTGTAAAAGAGCTGATTTTCCTTTGACACCACCTCTATGAGGAATTAAAAAAAGAATACCTTATGGTAAAAGATCCTCTCACTATATGGAATGAGTTAAAAGAGAGATATGACCACTAGAAAACTATGATTTATCCAAAAGCTTGATATAACTGGATGCACTTTGTAGCGACCCCCGAGCCCGGTCCAACCCTATTGGCGAGTTCGAACCAAAAACCGAGGACGCTCGTTCGATTCTTTTTATTTACCGTTTTATTTAAATTTTCTTTTTCAAAAATGTTGCGACCCGAATCCTTGGCCCGACCCTAATGACTGATCCGAACCTGAACCCAGCTTACTCCTCGATCAAGTATTTATCTATCAAACGCTTTATTTTACGCTATTTTGGATTTTTGAGTTCTCATTTACGCCTACATTTTCGAAACCTGCAGAGTCTAAACATTTACATTTATACAAACACATTTACATTGGGGGCTGATTCACGCCTTCAAAAGGTACAAAAAAATATTTCCCACGCTTGATTACAAAATATCAATGTTCAAGAACGCGATATGCTCATGCTCCGGGGTATATACTTATACACCGCACGATGTTCTTTAAGGACCGCCTTGCTCTCGCCTTCTTCGATCACCGACACCGCGCATAGTAAAAATCCACACGCTCAAGCATTTACGCTTAGTGTTCTATATAGTTTTCATTCATACAACATGTTTGTCATTCTATTTCAATGGTTAATGCATAAACAATACATATGCTTATACATTTATACATACTTTCATTTACAAAATGCATTTTCCATGCAAACAATTCCTTCACAATTCAATTCATGACGGGGCTAAATATACCAAAAGATGTATTTGATTTATAATCTTACTTTCACCTACGTTTGTTATGCCTCACCCTTGGATCATTCATCGTTATGTTTTCAGCTCAATTATCTTCGGGCCAGAATCCCGCCTTGGTTTTTCATCTTAATGTAAGCTTACACATTTAGCAATTTCGCTCATCATCATGATGGATGCGCATTCGTGCATCCCGCCATGGAGTCAATAATGTAAACATCATGACATCATCATGATAGAGTTTAATGTATCCCCAAGAAAGGGAGACATTTACCAATATAATTCTTCCATCATGGCGGATACTAATTAGTGCATCCCGCCAAGTGGGTCATTAATATTTCTCTTCGATTTGTTATGTCACAATATGACAATATCATTTGCAATTCAAATAAATGCACACAAGCAAATATTTGACAATTCATCACAATTTCTCATTTCAAAACATTATGCGATTTCAGATTTCCTTTCAATCGATATGCATATTCCATATAATCATTTACTCTTACAGCATTATCAATACAATTGAAGTAAGGATGTAGATTCGAAAAAACAAAATGCAGAATAGAGAACAAAACCAATTTATCGACATCGCTTGTCTCTTTTAGATTCCAAATTCCCAGGTTTCCGCTTGTCGCTCTTCACCCATACGGCAATAATTACAAATTCTCCACCTATGATAAACAATTATCATATTTTTAGTGAATGACAATTTATCTTTGTTAACGATTTTAGGTTAAGACACTAAGTCTACCCAAAGACAAACTCGCCGAGGCGGTGAGGTACGGTACGTTTTTCACTTAGTTCTATCTTTATTTGAACCCCCATTAATCATTTCTTAGGGTCCCTAAACAATCGTGTACGAATATGGGAATTAATGGAAAAAAACATGCCAAATTAAGGTCATTGAAGCAATGGTATTCAGATTTCACTTGGACGGTATCTATCATCCCATATCAGCCACTGGGTACCATGAGCCACTTCGTGGCACTCTGCATCACTTCAACATCAGATCGATGGGTACCGATACCACTTTTTGGTATCGGTATCACTACGCGATTTTTGCCCATAACATCTGGATTTCGCATTTTCTGTACCTATTTTTTCTTCCACACACAAACCTCTAATTCATCCTATATCAAAAATCCACCATGGAATCCACCCAAAACAACTCCAAAAGTGGTTTAGAATCAATGAAACCCTTTTTCTTGGGTTAAGGCTTTTTCCCCCAATATCAAAATCATAAAAGGTGAAGTTAGGGTTTTGCTTTTACCTCAATCTCTTCAAGTAAATCATTCTTCAGAGGTCAAGCTGTTTCCTGAAGCAAAGGGAAGGAATCACACTAAAGCTTGATCTTCCCCTACGTCCTAGCTCTCTTCCTCTTATCTCCTCTCTTCTCTCCAAAAACGTGATTGCTAAAAAACGAGCATCTAAGACCAATTTTTGGTCTTTATAACTCATTTAAGTGTAAGGCCTTGCTCGCCTTCCACCTCATTCTCATTTTTCTCATTTTTTTTGTCTTAAGTCACTTAATCTTCATATGTCTTTGTTTCGTCACCAAACAAAAATACATTCTTGGATCTTAGTTTCTCCCAAATTGCTTTACATCCCATATTTCAGCTCTTATTTGCACTTCAACTCTCATAATCACATTCCTGGTATTTAATTTAAACTTATCTACAATTGACCCTTAGGTCCTCATTTTGTAAATTCAAATTTTGCTCCTTTACACTGGGAAAATGTCCGAGTCCAAACTAATTCTCATTTAGCATTACAATATTTGCATTTAGCTCTTAGCTATATAATCATTTATTCAATATTCATTTAACAATTCCTGAAGAATACCTAATTTGGCTCAATTCATTCCTGGAATATATAAAATTTTTTATTATAACATTCAAAGGTATTTTTGGGGCTACAATACTCGAGAGGTCAGTAAGATTTTAAACAAAGAAGTGAATATAACTTCGCATTATTTAGAATCAGCTCCTAATTGAAGCTGTGCGAAGAGAAAGTCATAGAAGAAGACATGCTAGAAAAAATGTTCACCACATTTTATGCCTCGAATATGCTCCTGTAGTAGCTGAAGGGTTACGTGGGTGGCATTACATGCCAAAAGTAGAGGAAAACAAAAAAATCTTAACAAAAACCCATCCATGACCTATCAGGCATCAAATCCTAGTTTCTATACCAAAGAGAGGGACGCAGTAATTACCTTGTGTCGACATTTCAAAACCGATTCACCGGCCTGTGGTCACAAGAACGGCTTAACCAGTTCAGTTTGCCTCAATCCAGATCCATATGAAGAGTGGAGCCGACAACCTCCAAGGCAACGGTTTCAGAAAAGGTCCCGGTGCTAGCCAAGTCCCGATCCGAAGAGGGAGCCAAAACCTTGTCTCACAAACTTTCTTGAACACTTCTAAGAGATAAGAGAACAAAATGGCCCTTCCTTGTGTTATATCTTTTAGGGTTTCCATAATGTTGTTTTTATAGGAAAACCCTAACTTATGAAATGACTAAAATGCCCCTTACCATAAGTGATGATAGGCTACACGCATCCTTATGCGTTATGGCGTGTTCCTTCATGACCTTAAGCAGAACAACAAGCCCAAGCCTGTTATCTCTCTAAGTGAGGGCCTTCGAACCCGGGATTCTACTAATCCCGTGACATTCTATTCTCGAGAATAAATTGTTGGGTTCCTACTGGCGATTAAGCATACATACACAGGGAAAAATTTGAAATTTTGCCTTTTCAACCCGACTATGGGTGTGGATCCACGATCCGATAAGACACTGTGGATAAGAATACCTTATTCTCGCTGAAGATCCTCGCCTCAGAGCTGCCGTATGTGCTAAACCCTCTGTTTAATCGGGAAGGGTGGACAAATGACGACAACCGAGAGAAATGATGTAAGCAAGATCCGGGGTTGAGTCTCACAAAAAACCCCTAGCCGCCTCTCCCAATTGTGAAAAATGAATTAATCAATTAGCATAGTGATCCCGGGGTTTAAATACCAATTTAGGCTCAAGGGTTGGTTTCCTACCATTCTACGTGGTGACCTCAGAGGGTCCACATATCAGTTATAAGGCCCAAAAGCCCATTTCGAGCCCACTGATCATGTTTCGCCAGCAAGGCATTATGACCACCTAAATTATGTGGATGTCAATAACCCGACATAACCTAATCCATAATAAATGTCAGAGTCCCTTTTGTCTCACGACATCCCAATCAATACAAGTCATGGACTATGTCTCCTCAGAAAGTTCAATCATGCACCTCGACCTCCATGTAAATTGATAATACAAATGACATTAATAACCCTAATTAATTCATTTGAGCATGACCATGTAATTTCCAGTCTCACATGTCGAGGGGCCCATAGATATCTCTCTAAAATGAGGGACAACCTTCATCCACTCAGCCGCCCCTACATGATTTATTCTATGTCCCATTCACGGTGCGTATTGGCGACCCCAGAGCGAAGCCAGGCAGATTAGTGATGAGGCAAAACCGGGGGCGCTCTTTTTATTTCTTTTAAGTCATTCAAATAAATCCCTTTAGTTATCGTTTTATTAAAATTTCATTTTCAAAAGTGTCGCGACCCGAATCCCCGTCGACGGTTGGCGGATCAGCCCAGGGCAGGTTTACTCAGAGCATTTTCAATTATCTTTATTAAAACATTTGTTTGGTTATTATTTTAGATTTTGTAATTGCGGAAGCATTTTCATTTGGGCAAGCCCGCAAGCATTTACACATTCAAAAAGACTCATAACATATATTGGCAAAATGCATTTTATCTTGATTCGGAGTTATTTGTTTTACAAAATGTCAATGTTCGAAAATGAGTAATGCATATGTGGAGCATACTCTGTAATTCCTTCTCTATGACTCTGAGCTCCTCGATCTTAGGTCTTGCTTTGATGTCTATCACTCGGTACCTGCGCATTGATAAAAACAATACGCTAAGCATTTTCATGCTTAGTGGTTCTATACAATTCTGTATTCCATTTTCGTTCATATAAATCATGCATTTATCAAAATAATGCCCGTTATACATGCTCGTGTAATGTAAAAGATAACATACAAATGCTTTTCAATATCATTGTTTCGTTTAGTTTGTGATTCCACATATAGCTATAGAATTCGACATCCCGCAGCGGTCGGTTAGTGAATCTTGCACATTTGTCATTCGGTAGTAATGTGGTTTCACATTGTGTCACCGTCTCACATATGACTATAGAAGTCGACATTCCGCAACTGATTCGATTCTTGAGATCTGTCACATTTGTCATTCGGTAGCAATGTGATTTTAGCATTCAATATGCAGGTCTCACATATGACTATAGAGTCGACATTCATAGTGGTCGGTTAGTGAACCTGTCACATTTGTCGTCGATAACAATGTGATTTGCATTTGACAAATCACGGTTACCTTCATGGCCAATTTAGTTGGTGAATTCCGTCATGTTGGTCGATATCAATAATACGTTTCAAATCAATTTACTTTTGTAATGAATTTTCTTGTAGCTCGAATACCGCATACATGTAGATATTTGTCAAACATTTCAAATACTAATCATTCAAATCGATATATATGCATATTTACTTAAATGAAACAATAACCAGAATAAAGGGCGTGTGATGAACAAACTAGAATGAAGAACAAGTATAGAACAAACTGGAATAAAGATCAGTTATAGAACAAACCAATTATCAATTCCGTTTCTTTCGATGTGATCTAGAATTAGGGTTATCGTCTTCGCGACGCTAGTCAAATCTGATTTATTCACTCTTAGTGATTAAGCAAATAATCATACTAAGCGAATATTTAGAGGCAAGCGAAGCTTTGCGGAGGCGGCGAGAAATGCAGTACATTTTTTTTACTTAGTCTCATTCTTATTCCCTATGAGTCTACTTTACTTAAATTGGAATCATTCCTATCGGACTATCGAACTAAAGTTATGGCATTTTCATACTTAACTAATTGATTTACCAATTTTAGAACGGAGTTTGCAATATTCATTTTCAGTGCCTTGTCTTCATATTTGACACTGGTTCTTTGTACCCCTTTAAATATAAGGTGCTAGAGGTTCTCCTCAACTGGAATCGCACAATCGGACGTCGAACTCGAGATCGTCAGAAATGACTCGGATTACTCTATGGTCGAGCGTGCAGGAATTTGACTTGAACATGGCCCCACTTTGAGTGAATTTTTGGTCCACTTAGAGTCAGAATTTGGCGATTCCTATTCTTTAAGTTTGGTTCTCCTTGAAGTCTATTTTATGTAGCCACTTGGTCCTTTCAAATCGGATAAAGTAGACGAAGTTATGGCGAATCTGTTGGCAGGAAGCGAAACGAGGTGTCTGTGCCTGCTTGTTCATGTACCCGTACACTTTTGTACAGTAGGGTGTGCCGGTACCTGTTCATGTACCAGTACCTTCGAAATTGCCCAGTTTGTTATTTTCCCACTTTTGATGCCAATTCACTCCATACAACTTCTATAATTCATAATACCTAAAACCCGACTTGGAATTCATCCCAAAGCAATTCCCTGCAACACTTAAGTGGTGCTATGGAACTCAAACACAAAACAACAGGTGAAAATCCAAGAACACTACCTAAGGTCCACGATTCTTTATAAAACCACATAAATGTGATGATTCCATGGTTATTTTCTGATTGGGTTTACTCTCATAACCCCAACAATTGAGTTTTGGTGATCTTTACACAAAACCTAGACAAAGACATCAATCTCCCTTCAAAACCTTAAGTTCATATCAAGCCCAAAAATAAGGATTCCATACCTTGATCTTCTCCTCTTCCTTCTTAACCTTCTCTTCCTCGCTCTTGGCTCTCTCCTTTTCCTCCTACGGGTTTTTGCTGGGGCAAACTTTGAGACAGAATGAAATTTTGGTTTATTTTCTTCCTTTAAAATATCATCTTTTCATTAATTGCAAATTTAGTCCTCATCTCTTAAGATTTGCACATCAACTTATTTATTTGTGTGGCCCATCTCACTCCCTTTATAGTTTTATCTCCCATGTATTACAATTTTTAGTGTTGGTGCCAAAATTTCGATTAACTAAATTTATCATTTCATAACTTGTCAATTGCAATTTTAGAAAAACACAAGTTTGGCTCAATTTATACCCAGAATATATAATAAAATTATTATAAAAATTCTAGGGTATTTTTGGGGTGTTACAGTCTGTATTACCACCCTATTACAGATGATGTTAAACTGTGTCAAAACATAAAGCTCCTCATGTAGGGACCTATGGTGGTGTTAGGTCGAAGGAAAAAAAGAAGACATTATTATGATGAGAAGTAGTTGTGACTTATAATCCATGTAGTATTCTCATGATGGGTTGATCCAGTACAATGTTCACCAACATGTACTTATGAGCTGACTTAATATCATATATGCATGATCAGTAGAACATGATCATCAGTCAAACTCCATGCTAGTCTTAATTCACTATTTTAACAAGCGATAATGAGCAGAAGCGGGGACAATTTAGAATAGTATTCCATTTGAAGTCGAGGTTTTACTATCAAGTCACACACTTGATGACCATAAGTGGAATTAACTATTCATGGAGTAAATCTCCAAATTAGAAATGTAAGATGATAATAAAAATGCCTCTTTATTATTGAAATATGAAAGTAATAACAATTACACTATTGCCATAGGGCACATCACTAACAATCTCCCACTTGCACTAGGGCCAATCTAACATGTATCTAATACCCATTGACCTAATATGACTCTCATGCTTCGCTTGTGGGAGTGGCTTAGTTAGTAGATGTGCAACGTTGTTATTAGTAGATACTTTGCATATCTTGACATCTCCTCTGTCAACAATCTCTCGGATAAGATGAAAACGCCTAAGTTTGTGTTTGGATCTCTGGTGTGATCTAGGTTCCTTAGCTTGTGCTATAGTGTAATGTCCCATCCCGAGAGGGTGTACGGTACATGTAACCATAGGGTCGCATATGTGCACTAAGACCTTCCTTAATTATTTGAGTGCCATAGTAGTATTTTTGAACGTTGTTTTTAAGGATGAAATTGTAAAGTTTTCAAAAATTCTGCTATTAAAACCAAAAAAAATTATTAGAAATTTTCAAAAATTGCAAGGATAATAATAATAATAAATTGCCAGAATGGTTTAGGGAAGCCTAGAAAATTCTCTAGGTCTCGGATGATGATATGGACCGCGCCGTTAAATTCGTCTTGCGAAATCTAGTGACCCAGAAAAGTTTTGTCAGATTACAGGGCGATTCGGAATATTTTATGATTTTACGGATGATAAGTAATAGTAACCCGGGGCGAATTTTGAAAATCTTAGAAGTCGAAATAGCTTGAAATTAAGTTCATTTAAAATAAAGTGAACTGAAAATAAATAAATTGTTTCAGGGTAGAAACGGACCCGAATGAGGCAATATGAGCTATGTATCCAAATAATAATAATAAGAATAAAAGAGAGGATAAAAACGAAAAAAAAAAAGAAAGAAAAATCAAAGGGAGGAAGGTGAGATGGGAGAGGAGGCGTGAGAAGAGAGAGAGAGATATATTTTTTTTCTTTTTCTTTCTCCTTCTGCTAAGATCTACGGAAATTGGGTAATAGGTTTTAATCGGAAGCCGAAATGACAAAGTTGATGCATCGGAAATTTCGTGTGAATGGCCCGAAAATCTTAGTGTTTGATGGCTAGAGGTAGAGGAATTTTTCCTACTTGTGTTATTTCTATTCTAAAGGTCATTTAATGACTTGGAATTTGCTTAGAGGCCATGAGAGGCCGTAAATTTCAGTCCAAAATTTTTGGACTGAATGTAGGAATTTTTAGGAATTTTTGGGACTGTTTTCGAACAACTGGGTTGAATTTTTGGGACTATTTTCGGACAGTTCGGGTTGAATTTTCGGGACTATTTTAGGACGATCGAGTTGAATTTTGGAGTTGTTTGGAATGTCCGAGACGGGTTTTAGTTGTTTTGGACAATCCCGGATTGTGTTGAGGTTTGGTTTTGATCCCGGGATTGATGTTTTTGGGTTTATTTTCCATCTAGGAGTTGTTTTGGTCTTGGTTGAGCCTTAGGGGTTGTTTGGATGACGTTAAGAGAACTAGAGAAATGCATTTTTTGGGTTCGCATATCAATCGCCCCATTCACGTGACCTCGACTTTGGGCGACACCACAGCACCGTTCGAACTCTGATTTGGGTGTTCTTAGACTCTACGAAAAGCCCCTTGAGTCTAGAATATGGCCATATGCTTGTGAATGGAATTTGGGGCCCACATATTTTCTTAAAAATTTAATTTTAGCACCAAGTGTGCAAGTTGCTTGGTTGTGATGATGCGTGTGGTCTAATACATTGAATGTGTAGGGTAAAAGTAGGCGGAGTGTGATCGTGCTCAATTATTGTAAACGGAAAAGTGAGTGTTCTAAACTTTATTTTTCAATGCTAGTGTATTATTTTATAAATCGTTTTACGATTTGAATGTTATGGTTTTAATTGTTAAACCATATTTTAAAGCTTATGGTTTTGATTTGTTAAACCATATTTTATATAGTAACCAATATGCTTTATTAAGCAAGCAAGCAAACTTATATTTTATAAGTTAGGCCTTGAAATCCACAGTCTTAAGCAAGCATTGCGGTTAAGGTATTAAAGTATGTGCGAGTTAAGACATGATTGCATTTCATTTTATATTTGCACGGTGTGAGCTTAGCTCGTGCATTATGGCATAGAGAGGAGGGCCAGTGGCACGTGCTAGAGTATATAGAGGGTTAGCGTGCTAGCTTACATTATGTGGTGATGGAGCATTCCTGTTATCGGAATAGGTGATGTGGTGCGGGTCCTTCCACCCGTCAGTAGAGACATAGGTTTTCTCCGTCTACCCGACACGGTGAGGCCCCAGTATCGACAATGACGCAAGTATTCCTCGGAATCTGTGATATGTGTCGAAAGCGACACCTTGGGGAGTGTAAGAGATACAGTATAGGGTGTTTCCACTGTGGCCAAGAAGGCCATTTCATTAAGGAGTGTCCTTAGTTGATTGGTGCGAGACATGATATGACCCAGTACCACAACACGGAGATGAGCGCTCAGGCCTTGAATTTCGATGAAGGGGCCAGTCACGGCCCGCGAGTAGAGGGCGGAGTCATGGTAGAGGCATTGGTAGTGTCGAGTTACGAGATGGGGCCGATACTCGAGCCCGAGATTATCGTGACTCGACGAGGATGCAGATGCGGCTCGGATCATGGTCTTGGTATTATTTCTATCCTTGATCATGATGCATATACATTAGTGGACCTAGGAGCCACACATTTATTTGCATCCAGGCCTTTCTTAGATCGCTTCCAGATAGAGACCCAACCATTAGGGGGTCGTATGAGAGTTTCCCTTCCAGTATGAGATCCGTTATTCTCAGACAGAGTAGTCAAAGATAATAGAGTTCTGATTGGGGGACAGGAGTTCCTAGCGGTTCTTGTGGCCTTAGTTATGAGAGATTTTGATGTGGTTCTAGGCATGGATTGGCTGTCTCGCCATAGGGCCACATTAGATTGTTATAAAAGTAAGGGTTGCATAGGCGGGGAAATTAGAGATGGATTCGGGAATACGTAGAGAGCTATCTTCATTTATGATCTCATGCGTGGTAGCCGGGGGATCTTTGCGTGGGGTTGTTAGGGTTATTTGGATTATGTGGTGGAGACAGGGAAGGAGGGGGCTCTAGTGGATGAGATTCCAGTTGTTAGAGTGTTCCTAGATGTATTCCCAAATGATATTGCAGGATTACCTCTAGATAGAGAAGTGGAGTTCACCATTGATTTGATCCCAGGGACTGAGCCCATTTCCATTCCTCCGTATAGGATGGCTCTTGTAGAGTTGAGGGAGCTTAAGGCTCAGTTGGAAGAGTTGTTAAGTAAGGGATTCATTCGGTTGAGCATATCCCCATGGGGAGCTCCAGTTCTCTTCGTGAAAAAGAAAGATGGGAGTTTGCGGTTGTGTATAGATTATAGGTAGTTGAACAGAGTTATCATCTGCAATCAGTATCCACTCCCTAGGATCGATGAGTTATTAGATCAGCTCCAGGGGTCTTGAGTGTACTCCAAGATAGATTTGAGGTTGGGGTATCATCAGTTGAGGGTGCAGGAGGGTGATGTTCCTAAGACTGCATTCAAGACACGCTACGGGCATTATGAGTTCACGGTCATCTTGCTGGTTTACTAATGCCCGACAAACGTTTATGGATTTGATGAGCGAGGGTATTCCGGCAGTATTTGGATAGGTTTGTCATAGTCTTTATCGATGATATCCTGGTATATTCAAGTAGTCGGAGGAACGTTCGAGCACTTGAGGTTGTGTTCATGAGACCTTAGGGAGGCGGCTTGAGTTGTATGCCAAGTTGAGTAAGTGCGGTTGGCTTGACGGGAGTGGCACATTCCTAGGTCATGTGATCTCGGTTGAGAGTATGGATCTGAAAATAGAAGCTATGGTAAAGTTAGAAGCGCTGAAGATGTGTCGGAGGTCAGGGCTTCCTTGGTTTGAGATTAGGTATTCACGGGTTTGTTGAAGGGTTCTCCGGGATAACAGCCCCGCGATATTAGTGTGGAAAGATGTCAAGTATGATTGGGTGGATGCTACCGTGAGTTCGAGGAGTTGAAGGTAGATTGACTTGACTCAGTTTGCTTTGTCAGAAGTGGGAGAGATGGGTTTGTGATTTACGGTGATGCTTCAGGTAGAATGTGCCAGACTGTGTTTTGATCGCGGAATGATAGGGTGATTGTGTATGCCTGCAGGCGTGAAGAAGCATAGGGAGAATTACCTTACACATGACAGAACTTCGCAGTGATCTGATTGCCACGAAGATATGGAGGCATTACTTATATGGCTCATGCGGGATCTTTACGGATCATAAGAGTCTTTAATACTCCTTTTCATCGAGAAAGAGTTAAACACGAGAAGCGAAAGATGGCTTGAGTTTGATTAAGGACTACATTTGGCCCTAGCCAGGTACCATCGGGAAAAGCTAATGTCGTAGCAGATGCCTTGAGTAGGCGGCCAGAGAGTTCTTTGTTTCATATGAGATCAGGTTATCTTCCACTGTTAGTGGATCTGAGAGCTTTAGGGCTGATAATGGAGGTTGAGGATTTAGGAGCATTGTTAGCCACATTTCATGTTAGACCTCTCCTAGTAGATCAGATTCGGGCAGGGCAGTTGCAGGATCCATAGATGATTAAGCTTAAGGGAGAGATAGAAAAGGAAAAGGAAGCAGAGTTTCAAATCAGAGATGACCACATGATAGTGAAAGGGTAGAGAATTTGTGTGCTAGAGTATGGCAAGCTAAAGAGAGACATTATGGAAGAAGCATATTCATCTGCTTATGCTATGCATCCAAGTAGTACCAAGATGTACAGGACTTTGAAAGAACATTACTGGTGGAATGGGATGAAGAAAAAGATCGTAGGTTTAGATATACATACCTGGCACGACCGGCAAGTGAAGGTAAAGCATCGAGGCGAATGGGAAGATATAAGTTACTCCCCATTCGATTATGGAAATGGGAGAAGATCACTATGGATTTTGCTTGAGCGCAGGTCGCCAGCGGACTCAGGGCACCACGTCTTTATATGGGTGATAGTTGATCGATTGACGAAGTCTGTTCATTTTCTTCCAGTTAATGTTAAGGATTTTCTAGAAAAGTTGGCCCAGTTGTATGTGGATGAGATAGTGAGACTTCATGGGGTTCCTGTTTCGATAGTTTCAGATCGAGACCCTAGGTTCACATCTAGAGTTTTGTTGATTCTGACGGCTTTAGGTACTCTTCATTTAGCCTGACATTTCATCCTCCCAGACGAGATGGCCGAGTTAGAGAGGACCATTCGGACGTTAGAGGATATCTTTGAGAGCTTGTGTAATGGAATTCAAGGGAGTTGGGATACTCATTTGTTGGAGTTCACGGGCAAAATATCAATGCGGATTGGAACATAAATGCGGCGGAATTTATAATTTTATCCCTTAACCGCGAGGATCACATCGCGTTTCATAAAAACCGAAGGAAGAATTAAATGAAACTTACCTCTTATGGTGATTAAGTCGAGCCTTCAAAGTCTGCGTCTTGGTTTATTCGGATCTTCAAAGTCTTTGCCTTTACGGCGACCACCCTCACAAGTATCACACGAACAAATAATGAGCGATCTTGTTGAATCTTGTCGGGTTCGTCTTCTCAAAACGAGTGGGGTCTCTCTGTTTTGGTTGTTCTTAGAGTAAAAGACGACCACTACTAAAAAAAAATATATGTCTCACATATATATATATCTATATAAGTCTGCTAGGGTTTTTTGTTAAAAACGAATTTTTATTATTATATATTTAAAACTCTTTTAAATAATAACAATTTAAATTCAAATTCTTATCGAATAAGAAGCAATTTTATACTATTATATATTTAAAACTCTTTTAAATAATAACAATTTAAATTCAAATCCTTATCGAGATAAAAAATAGATGTTATATTATTATATATTTAAAACTTTTAAATAATAACAATTTAAATTCAAATCATATCAAATAAGAAACAAATTTATAATATTATATATTTAAAACTCTTTATTAAAACCCTTCTGAATTATTTCCTTATCGATAAGAAAATATAACAAATTAATTATTTGTTATAATTTAAATCTGAATTTAAGCTTCTCAAAGAAATTAAATGATTTGAAATAACAACTAATTGTTATTTGTATAATTACAAAATCAATCTATCATTTAATTCTACGGAAGTGAATAACTCACTGCAGATTTATTATTTGTTCTTGATAATGTGTGGGCCTATGGGTTCAATTAACATTGGCGATGGCACAAATCTGCATTTGAAAGAGTCTGCAATTCTGGTGGCACTCTGCGCGAGCGTTGCCTTCCACGGTCGTAATGAAAACATTCACTGATCAGAACGGCCTTAATAGTGATGCATGCACCAATCTTTTGTCTTATGATATCTTAATAAGAATAAGGCATGAACGAGTCAGCCTTATCATCGTTCTATCACTGATTACTAAACTGATTAGGTGATACAAACAAATGACATTGATCTCCCATCAATTCATTTGTTCCTGACTCATCATTTCTCGGTCTCAATTGTCGAGGACCAGATATCTCTCTTATAATAAGAGGACAAATTCCATCTTAATCGCTCATCTTTACATAATTCTTATTATGTTTCATGTATCTCTTCTCGTCATCGATTAAAACCGTTTGATTATGTCAAAACCTGATATTTCCTTATATTTAGAACTATATGGCGATCTCAGGTCAGGATTTAACTGACACAGTGTTAAAATTAACACTTGACTTACCAAATCCTTCTTATTAATCTCAAATGATCACATCCAATATTTATTTCTCCAACAAATGAATAAATGGTTGTGTATCTCATACACCTTCATCCATGAATATAAATCAAACTTATACTAATCTTAATTCATTGTTATTCATAACAATAGTGATTAGGAGACATTTAGATAATTAATAATATTATTTAAGGACATTATATATAATAAAACATACAATCATCACAATAATAAATTCTCATATAAATAGTCCAAAATACCTATCATTACAATGAGTGCAGAAATAGCTACTAACAATCTTCCACTTATATGGCAGATAATGCTTATCTAATACCTATGAACTGCTTTATGTGACCATAGACCTGGCATGGCGATCATGCGCGCCTTATAATGGGGCTTAGTTAATGGTTGACCCAGCATTATCATACGTTGGAACTCTTGCATGTCTTATCTCTCTAAATGATTCTGAATAGGATGATACCTAAATGTGTTTTGGATCGATGTGTCTGCAGGTTCCTTCTTGTACATGCTTTATGTATCTAATATAACATCAACATGATTTGTAATACTAGAACCACTTCAAGATCGGTAATAAACTTCTTGATCAGCCTTCTTTGCGCATGAGATCTTTATGTCGATTTCGGTTGAATCGGCAGTTTGCTAGCTTTGAACTTTTCGACTAGCCCACACCACCATTTAAACAAACACATATCATTGCTGATCAATCATCTTTATCGGATTGGAGCTTGCATCGTAGCAACCATTTACAACGAATCATCTTCGATCCATATACGAACATATCTTTAAGTACTTCTCGGATACTTAGAATGTTCTTGGCGGTAATCAGTGACTCTCTGATTGATGGTATCTACTCGTTATCTTCAACCTCAAATCATCTTGTCACCTTCCGATCCAGTCCGACGTTGAATCAGAACGGTTTCGAGTTTAAATACCCCCTCTTAAGACTCATATTTTTAGAGGCTGAACTTATATAAACCAGTATATGCAACAATTTTTGTAATAACCAACAATCATTTACATTTACAAATGAACTACGAGTAGGTATATGTAAATTATACACATATCTTAAGTCCCAGTTCTATGCAAATGCATACCTTCCTGTCTGTCAAACATCGAGATTGGCAAGTCTTGATGACACTGTTCTACGAGATGGCGTCACGGTTGGTGTGGAATGTCACGTCTCTTTATCTGCCTCTTCGGTGCCTGCGGATTGAACCACCATTCTTATAGCTTTAAACAGTGGGAACATATAGCGATGCGACCGATAGCAATAGTCACTATCAACTTTTTGCATTTGCAGTGTTCACCATGCTATATCGTAGTCTATTCTTATATTGACTTCTAACTCATCTGCATATTATACATGTAGATTTTATTAATTCAAATTATATTCATCTTGTTCATGACGCTTTACTTATTATTAAACTTCATCTTTTCTGATTGCCAACTCCATATCTACTATTATGTGGATCAAATCTGTATTGATAACCCATATGTTATCTGTGGCGATTGAGCAGATCAAGTTATATTCAGATTCATGCAGTCAAAATCATTATGCCAATACATGTAGACTCTTATCATTATCTCGGCCGAAGCCATTAATCAACTCCCTTTTGAAGTCCACATTCATGATGCAGGATGTTTCGTTAATCCTTACATAGTTTTTGTTTTTTTTTTTATTTTCATTTTCAAAAATCATAGCGACCCGAATCCTACTTGACCCGATTAGAATTAACTGGAGCCGGTTTACTCGGCATTTCAATCAAAACATTTATTTCGTCTTATTAAAATTTCTTTTCAAAGTGTGGCGACCGATCAGACTTGACTGGGTTGGCGGATCCAGGCTGAAACCAGTTCTCAGGCATTTTCAATTATCTTTCTAATATTTGTGTTGTTCTGTTAGATACTGATGTCAGCTTCACTTCTTTCGGGCAATCCCGCGACCATTTACAAATAAAGATATAACATTCCACACTTAATAACATGTACATTGCTAAATAATGCCATTTTATCCACATAAATTCATGCTAATAATTTTCGCATGCTTTCATTTTTACACATCATTTATAATATCTGTATACATTTTCAATGCAATAATCAATTCACAATTCAATTTATGAATTTAAGCATACACATAAAATCCATTTACACTGCGTCATTATTGGATTCTTTAACTGACTAATTAATTCACATTCGACAGTTCCGTTTCGCTGAATCTATATATTATCATTCGTTAATGTGCTACACATTTTGATTAATTCCATCATGGCGGATCACTGTTTAGTACCGACATATATCGTGTGCTTATTGGTCTCCCATCTGGCGAATCACGGTTGGTATCCGAACGCGTGGTATCACTTGACCGGTCTCCCCATCATGGATGCCCGTTTGGTATCCGACACGTGGTATCAATGACCGGTCTCCCATCGCGGCGGATGCCGTTTGGTGCATCCCGACACATGGTATCAATTATTGGTCTCCCGTCGCGGATGCGCATTTGATATCCCGGCGCGATGGTATCAATTAAATGTCGCCCCGTCGCGGCGGATCAGTTGTTGAATCGCGCGAGTGGCATTTCTTCGATACCTGCGTATCATAGCGGGATGCCCAGTTGGTGCACATCCGCCAAGTGGGACATTGGATAATTCGAGAGTCGCGCCGTGGCGGATGCAGTTTGTTTTATCTCGATCGAGCGATTCAATTCTTCATATCATTCAATTCTCTGTTCCCGATTTCATATTCTTTAGTATTGTCTTTTCAAGATATGCTCAATCCACACCTCACTCATTCATGTGATCATTTATATATACTCATTCTTATGCTCATTCACTTTCTCATTCATATGCGCATTCCGATATGCTCATTCTATATACTATTCATAAATTCTGTTGATATCTTATTCCTGTATCTCATTCATACACTCATTCACACCTTCATTCATGTATACTCATTCATGTATACTCCCAATCATTTATTTATCATTTTCGGTTATATATGATAATAATGCCTATCTTTCTTATATCTTAACCACATTCATACTCTCTATCTCTTAAATATATTAATTAGTTTGTTTTGTTTCATAATCTTCATAACTTATGACTGCATCTTCTATTTCATTTCTTCTTTTTCTTTTGTTTCATGCCACATACATATAGCACTTCCATATTCTTGAAGTATATGATGTATGTGGGAATCACACCTCATTCATATATTCTTATTCCTCTCTATCTACTTTTACTTGGAGTAAAGTAATCAATCAGTCATCAAAAAATAAAGTTATGGCATTTTCATATGCCAAACTAGTCGATTTACCGGTTACACTAGAACAGTTTGTATTACTAATTTTTCCGGGATCCTAACTTCATTTTTGACTCTAGGTCATTCTATTCTTTTAAAGATAAGGTGCTAAGGGTTCTATTCATTGGAATCCTGCAGTCAGACACCGAAACTCAGAAGTCCGATCAAACAAAACGGACTACTCTATGTTCAAAGTTCAGGAACCAGAATTTGCACATATTACTTTGAGTAATTTTAGGCCATTTGGGATTCAGAGGTGGCAATGCCTATTCTTTAAGTTTATTCTCACCAGTCTATTTCGTATCACTTGAATCTATAATGGATAGAATTGGGCAAGTATGGCAAATAAAAGCTGGTCGAAACTGGAAAGCAGCAAAATAGTTCTTCAGTCTATATCAACTTGTCTGCATTAGGATTGGCCAAAACGACCCGGAACACAAGTTGCGGTACAAGTTCCGAAATTATCTCTGGTACAAGTCTCCGAAAGTGCCGAATGTGTATTTTCTCCATAATTTTCATGCACTATCGAACCAGAGTGCTCATAATATACACTTCAAAATCATTTCAATTTCATCTTTTAACCTCGATTATCACTCAAATCATCTTTCAATGGATATCTTTCATCAACACTATGATTTTCTCCAAACGCGCTTCTATGATTCACCGCCCTTTACATACAAATACAAGGATTTGTTAGGGTTTGTTCTGTAACTCTTATTGATAATCAATAAATCCAACACAAAGGAGATTCATCTTTCATTCCAATTTGGTTTACCACCTTACTCCCCATTAATCTGTTGGGTTAGGATGAAATCCTATCAGCCTAGAAGAAATCCCAATTTCCAACAAGAAACTCATGTTGGGATGAACTTTTATATTAGGTTTTAGAACCCAAGCCATTAACCAAACAAAACCAAGGATCCATACCAAAAATCGATCCATACTCGAGTTAGTAATTCCCATACCTTTGCCCAGTCCTTCTTGAACTCTACTCTTTCCATAACCTTCTCTTCCTCTTCTCTTCTTCTTCTTCTCTTCTTCCTCTCTCTTTTATGGTTTTGGTCTCCCTAAACCAGACAATTTTGATGCTTACCATCCAGCTTGAGTTAAGGCCATGTTGTAAGACAAGGAAAAATCCATTTTTGTTTAAAGTCTTCTAATGCCTTTTCCACATTAGCCACAGTTCCTTTGAAATTCAAATTATGCCATATTCTAATTTAATAATCTTCTTAAATTCTATTATTCATACATAAATCTTTATCTTTTTGTATTTTTATGTCCTATCGAAGTGGTAAAAGACACTTTACCGCTAATATAATATTCATTTTAGTCTCTAATTTTTATTTTCGAAAGTTCATATTTAACATAATATTTCCTAAACAAATTAAGAAAACTACTTTAGGGTATATTTTGGATGTCATCTGGTCTAGTGCACAACATATGGCATACCCTTATTAGATCTATTGTTGAGGCATAACTAGTCACCACTCCATCATCTCGCTCATCTTTAGTGTTAGAACCTTTGAGATCTGCTAAGTACCATGAGACATGAGCAGTATCCTCTCTTGGATTCTTTGCATCTTAAGTATTTCAGTCGCCCTTTATCTATATAAGCACTTTGGCTTAGACGATAAACTCTGATCTCTCTAGATCTTTATCCCTAGATCTGGCAGCTCCTTCTAGTCTTTCATTGAGAAACACTTCCTAACCAGACTTGACATTACGAGTAGGGATATCTATTAATGAAGTAAAATGCATGTCAACATATAACACCAAAAATACAAATTAACTCCCACTAATTTTCTTATAAACACAAGGCTCATGCTATTTTGACAATCCAAACCCTTTGGCCGGTTCATCAAAGCGAAGATTCAACTCGAGAGGCACACTTATGTTGGATCTTTGAAACTTGCATATATAATTTAACTTAGGTTGTACCAAAACCTCGGGTTGTGTCCTTTATCTATTAAGTTTCCATTAAGAAAGCATAGTTTCTAACAATCCGCATTTGAAAAATCTCATAATCATGTTAACATCTGTGTGTGACAATAAGAATACAGTGGAAGCTTAAGCATATTCTGGTGAAAAGTTTCATCATAGTCCCAACCACCATGATTTGTTTAAAATATTTTATGCTTTGCTATGAAAGTATACACCATACATCCATGTCGATTTCTTTTTAAAAACACATTTACCTGTGGTCTTTGTGTGCCTTCAAATTACGGTCAATCAAGGTCATCACGGTCTCGCCTGGATTAGATTTAGGACCACTTGGCACTCTAACCATTTCCCAGTGCAGATCCAGCATAGCCTCTGTCAGGTAATTAGGTTCATTTTGATCCACTAACGATACATCATGGTTATCGGTCTGAAATCCCATATCTCGGGCTCATGGCATCTCATGGAATCGTAAATTTTTGTGCTATAGGAGGTGTGTCAACAACCGATTTAACGATGACTGCCTGGTATCCACAGGCGGTTCAATATCTTGTGGTTCTAGAACTTCCAGGTGTACCTTACTCCCAGTTCCTTTAGAAATAAATTCCTTTCTAGAAAGACACCATTCGAACAACAAACACTTTGTTCTCTATGGGATTATAAAGCGTATCCTCATCCTCTTTAGGATACCTGAAAGAACATTTATTAAGACTTGGCTCTAACATTTGAAACGGCGTTTTTTTTTACATAAGCCTCACGACCGAATCTCGAAAAAGACAAAGCCGGGCTTATTTGCGGTCCACATCTCTTATTGTGTGTGTATTTTCAACCGCTTTGGATGGAACTGCGATTTAGTGTGAGCGCAGCTGTTTTCAAGTGCGCCTTTAAAGGTATGTGGAGAGATCTATTTGGACTCCATGTGAATAAGATACCTCATAAGTTCGATTCCTCTGCCGGACACACCCATTCCATTGTGGTGTTCAAGGGGAGTTAATTGTAAATGGTCACATTCTAAGATGGTCATCAAATTCTTGGCTCCGTGTTAAGCCACCTCGTCAGGATCGAAAGTGCGCATGATTGTCTACCAAGTTGGTTTATTGCTTCATTTTGGAATTGGTATTTCAAATGATTAGTTTATGTAAATCAGTAGCAGACACCGCCTATCTCTTAAATCATGATATCTGTGAAGTACTTGTAACCTCCTATAACATTTGAACTTAATGGTCCCAGCGCACATCTGTATGTATGAATCTAATAATTCATTGGCCTTTCCTTTATATTCGATAAAAGAGATCCTTTGTCATCTTACCCAATAGACAAGATTCATGTATCCATATAGTTTAAATCAAAATAATTCAAAAAATCAGCTGATGAAGTTTTGAGATCGTTTCTCATTTATGTAAGCTAAGCGTAATCTTCAAAATCAGTTGAATTTAAATCCATTGAACTATTTCTTAGTAGTTATGTTATAGACATGAGAATTTGGATTTTGAAGGTTCATAACATAGACCATCACAGCAAATAGGCATTTGCATAAAACATGTACATGAAAAAACTGTTTAATCATTATTCTAATGTAAAGAAAACCATCATTATCCAAACAAGAAAATGAAATAATATTCCTACATATTATAGGAACATAGCTGAATTGTCAAACTATATAAAGTCCTTTGAGAAAAAAATAAGTTCATAACTACATATTAAGCGACGCTTTGCTCACAACTAACTGTCGTAGATCAACTATTGCATGTTGCATCATGGTTCTTTGATTTGCAATTTGTACAAATATGAGATCACATCAGTATCTATGCCAAGAACTAGAAGGAGAAAAATTAATCTGTATAGCATAAATACACGAGAAGAACTAGTCTCTCATAATTCTTCTTCTTCTTCTTTAGATCCTCAAATACAGCTTACAGTTTCTCTTCCAATGAGTTCATTGCAAAAGAAACAAACTTGATAGTACAAAAACTCATCTACCTTTTAAGTTCATTTGCTCCATACTATTTATTTGCATTTAATATCCTCATCATATAAAACTCATAAAATTCCTCTAAACTTGGTTTGTAGGATTATTGATGAAAAGCAAGTGATTTGGCAAGAATGAGCAATATATTTCCAAGAAAAGTCGTGAAAAGTCTCACGGCGCTACTAGAAAGATGAATTTTTCTGTCTATGGAACAACAATGATTTCCAATTCCTCTATGTTTCATTCTACATTCGAAGAGCTTTCCAGCGGTAGTCACGCATGCTAAACCGATTCAAAGCGAAGAAGTTACTCGCGACCCTGACAAGTTAGAGAAGAAAAACCCTGGTTCTATATCCGAGGTGATGTCGCGACCAGAATTGATATCGCGACTAGATTTGATGTCGTGACCAGAATTGATGTCGCGACCAGATTTGATAATCGTGACCGGAAATTGATGTGACTTATTGCCACATGACAACTGACTGCGAAACCTAAAAGGCGAAAAATTGATATTTGGCCTAATTTGAGCCATTTCACCCCTGAAACCATATATACTTTCGTTTTTAGGTAAGCGGTAGGGGAAGATTGGAGAAACCCTCTCTCATGGGGTTTCTCTCTCTGGGCTACCCATTTTCAGTTTTTCTACGATTGCACGATTCTTTTTAGATGCGAGGTAATTTTTTGCTTGATTTTATTTTTATTGAAGAAATTCAGGTCTTGCTGTACTTAGATATTGATTTATTCTTTATTGGCGAAGATTTAAGCTCAAATCTGTTTTTCTCTTCTTTCTCTTGATTTCTTTCTTCATTTTCTTACTGTTGATCAAGCGATGATTGGAATCGATGTGGAACATTAACACCCTCCTAAAGTTCAAGAGGGTTTAATTGTTGAACATTCGATTCAGTTTTTAGGTTATTTTGTGAGTTTGAATCCGATTTATATAAAATTAATACTTTGTTCATATAATGAATTGTTGGAATATCTTAACTAACATACCAAAAACATCTCTTGTTTCAGTTCAGAGCCTATCGGTGAAACTCAGAAGATGGATTCAGGAAGTAAGAAGCGGTAACTTAGGGTATGTTAGACTAATATCTTGGAACTAATGAACTGTAAATTAACCCGATAGATCACTAATTTACTCATGAACGAGGATTAATTAGATGATAACTCAATTTGGTGTCGAGAGGTTTCTCCTTAGTCGATGAGGATCTTGATCCGTGTTGCAAGATCTAATCAGGAGATAGAAAATTTTTATTAGATTTGAAGGGCGAGATACGATTGCATTGAAGGCTTGCATTATCCTGTCTATAGGCGAGAATTCTTGATCTGAGAAATGGTTGTGAAGTATTGAAAAGAAAAACAATCCAAATCTTAAGAAGTGCAATTTTCAATGAGCCCATTTTTCACGAGAAAAGGAATATATGTTAGATAATAATCTCTCTGCGAATTGTATGGAAATCCCTTCTTTTCCTTGCTCTTAGACAATTAAGCATTCAACTCCACAAATGTTGCACTTTCAGGAAATGCAAAGCTGTTTTGTAAATAATTATCCACATCCTAGTGACTCTATCTTCACCTTTAATTCAATAGTTGTTTATTTGGTAGATTTTAAGGATTGAACTTTTAAATCAGTTTTGTTTCAATTTAATTGAATTTTATTCCACATCCTGTTGATCGCCTAAATGTTGAAAAACCGCATATCGGGGTGATCAATTCCCCGAGTAGAGAGAACCTCGATCACCATTGGGTACGATATCGGACTCCTAAGTCACTGTCTTATGACCGTACACTTACTGGAAAGAGGGTTGAGTGTTATTAATACTTTTCGTTTCAGTTTGAGTACACTTACTTTTGTTCAAATCAGATTTTAAATGCTACATTATCCTCAAATATATTATCACTCTCCTTGTTGGTCACACTTAACAAGTTTTTGGCGTTGCGTGATTGAATAATAGTCCTTTGGTAATAGTGTCATAAATTTGTATATGTCTTTTTGGTCTCTTTACAAGTTTTGGCGCGTTATATATGGTTAATGGCGATTTCACTTTCTCTCATTGGGATTGTTTTTTGGAAAGAACGGGTAATTTGCTAATTTAGGCAATTTTATTTTATTTTATCTTTTTAGTTGTGATTTTTTTCTTCCAGATTCACCTTATTACTAACCAATCTTTATACTTTGTACTCTTTGCTTTCTTCATGTTTGATTTAGTACTGGAGGAACATTCAATAAAATGGGACCTCCATAGAAGCCAAGCGAACTACTTCTTCATCAATTGGACAAAGTACAATAACTCTGCCCTCTGTGGAACAGAGTATTGCCTTATCAAGAGTTCCAAATCACATTTCGAGAAGAGAAGAGTTTGTCTCTGATAAGGAGCGTTTTATCTGGAGGAGCAGAGAGAAGGAATCTTGTGAAGCGAAATTTCGATTTGAGTGCTTTCCAAGTCAACACTAGTGCTAGTTGAAAAATGTATGAAAGCTCAAATGGGACACTTGGTCAGCATTCAAGAAAAAATTCTAGGACCTCTCCTAGTAACACTTTGCCAAATCCCAATGAATGCATTGATGCTCCTTTAATGATTGTGCGAAATTTCCTATCTGATGTTGGAAGAAGGTGAAAATGAGCTGGAAATTGAGAACAAGAGCACTCCTAAACAACTTAGATGAAGAGTCATTATTGGATAAACTGAAATTTGAAGAGAAACTAAGAAAATCAAAAAATCATCAAAGCTATTAACATTTATTGAAAATTGACACATTTACCTTCCCAGATTTTACGACTTGAGGCGTTGAAGGGGATCACAAAATTCTCATATGCTAAAGATATACTTTCCTATCAAATAAACATGGATTGGCATCAACGAGAACTCCACATAGCGTAGGTGAGGAGAAAGCGAAGTTCAATCTTCACCAGCCATTACCTTTGATGGGCAAGAAAAAATGTATGTGCAGAAGGATTATAACATTATTTCACCTAAATCAAAAAATTTTATATTGAATAAGTCCCATAGAATAATGTGTTTATCACTTCACATGGGGGATTGTTTGAAGAAATTGGCCAAACGAACCTACAGCCATGATTAAAGGATTTGAGTTTATTTCTCTAACAAATCTGAAAAACATCTTGAACTGAATGAACATTTATGAAGAGGAAGTGCTTTCCCCGAGATGAATGATTGGTCAAATGGAAGCTACTAGTATTAGCACTTCCTATGAGTCTAGCTGGACTCTAAAAACGGAGCAGCTTCTTGGGAGGCAACCTAAGCTAAGTAATAAGGATTCTATCCATTCTCTTTTCTTTTTCTATTTTTTTTAGCTATTTTATTTGCTGCTATTTTTTCTTCTTTGGGATGCAGTCATTGATGTTTTCTTTTGTTGTTAGTGTTTTGAATGGTGAGTTTGAGGCTCAGCATGTTGTCATGACTAGTTTGCTGCTGAAGCCGAGGCAAGAAGTTGGAGAGAAAGTGGTTGATGTAATTATAGTGCAAGTGTTCATGAAAAAAAAATAAGAGTGGAGATGTTCATCAAATTTAGGTTTTTGAGATGAAAAGAACCAAATTGAGCCCCGAAATATAAAGTTAGAGGATTCATGATCATGCTTGAGGAGAATTGAAGATCTCAGAGATGAGTTTAAGCATGAATAAGCATTAAGGAGTTGCTATTGGAGAATTTTGAGGAAGAATATATATAAGCATGAAAGACGAAGATATATTCAAGTGATATGGGCAAGAAGAGACAAAGCAAGGAGAACCTAAGGAGTCAGAAATCATCACACTGGACAGCATTAGACATTCTGATTTTCTGTATTGATTGAAGGAGCTCCAAATGCTCGTTCACCTCAGCCCATGAGCACATTCTACATTAAAAGCTTTCCAACGAAAGTCTCCCATCCAATTCGAAGCTAAATGAAGGGAATATGAGTATAACAGTTGGATAAAAAGCGAGGATACTGAGCAAATTCTTGACGTGACTAGCACCACGGAGTCACGAAAGCGAGCTTTTAATAGCACAAAAGCGTTTTCTTATTCTGCACCCTCTATCTTTGCCATACTCTTCCTGCTTCACTTGCGGCTTCTATCACCTCAGCTCATTCATCCACTCAAATCCTAAATCACATTCCTCCCAATCCATCATCATCTTTAAGCTTCAAAACCCATCACAAACCCACCAACCCTTTGTTGAACCTGATTTATCCATCATTCCAAGCATCAAGAGGAGTTACAATGGAAGAAATTTTTTGTGGTTGTTTGTTTTAGGTTCTTTATAGATCATTGTTGATTGTGGAGTAATTTGCATGTGATGAAGGAGGTTTGAAGAATCAACTCACTCATTTGAGGTGAAGGAAGTTGTGCACCAAGTGTTTGAAAATGCCAGCCACTTTCTGTGGCTCAAAGAAGCAAAGAGTATATCAGGGTATTTTCAATGTCAATGTCTAAAATCATCGAGTTCCTATTCAAAGTGGCTAAGACTACAAGAGTTCCACTTTAACTTTCTTTATTACCCTTTTTACATTATTGCTTCTTTTGCTCATTGCTGAACATTTAGAATGATATTCATACAAAATTTGGGGAGTGTTTATTTTTGTTAGTTTATCATGTCACACCCACATATTACAATGAACAACTTTGAGGATGGGGAATTTTCTGGTGCTTTCTGGATAATGACTTTGTTTGATGCTTCTAATTTACATCTTAGTTTGGTATATTTTTTTAGTTAGAGTTTATTGGAGTTAATTGAGTTTTGCTTGGAGTTGTTGTGATGTCGATAAGGACCGCCAGTAGACCATAGCATATGGATAATATTAGAGATAGCCATAACAATGTAATGATTTTAACATCTCTTACTAATAAACTATTAGTCATTGGTTTACTAAAATCAAAGCCCACCAGATAAAGTCAATATTATAACACGTTTATGAGGGTTTAGAGAAGGGTTTAACAACAGAATCATGTTTTAGTCTCATAGGTTCTAAAACTGTTTCTCATGTAAACAGAGGCGAAATCTCGTTTCCTTTCTAATAAATTGAGAAATGATATGACCATCCTTGAAGGTGTACCTTTCATTAACCTGACAATAATATATGTATTCTCTAGTACTAAGATGTTGAAACCAAAACCAAAAGTCTACATTTATAAAAGAACCAAGTTTGAAATAACCATACTTCCCTATACATCACTATCCTCGATAAATCTAAACTCACTTATAACATGAGGATTTGAACATAATTGAAATGTGAGAAAAACAGTAAGTTTAAGGAATTCTATTTCCATAATAACTCCAAATTGAATGAAATGAGTTAAGTTCAGAAAATCAAAAGAGGTTATCAAAAAAAAAAAAAAAGCAGAAAATATCAAGTGTAAAGAAGCAAAAATACAATAAAGTCAATGAGGAGTGAGTCTAGCCTCAAGCTTCTTCCTAGAGCAAGTAAAATCCCCAAGAAATTATCTAGCCTAGTACCTAAAGCGATTGAATTAAGGGCTATTGATTAAAGCTACTAAAGTTATGAAAGCAAGGGTTTTGACTTTGCACCACTCTAATAACCTTGTCTTAAAGAAAAGGCTTCAGCGTTATTTGTTGAAGAGTGCGGAGATTTGTGCGGAGAGGTGATATGAATTTATGGAGGATCACCTAAAAAACGATTTACGAGTTGTTTGGGGTCGTCACTGCGTCAAACAGGATGGAGTGGGGGGCGTCGATGCGGGAAAGAAAATATCTTATATTTAAGTGGATTTAGACTAGAATGACTGCTCGACTACCCCTTTTAGGCCACGCCCACATTCCAGCCTCTGAGTGCTTGGTCTTGAGGTGTGTGTGCCCACTACATTGAGTGGTGATAGAAAGCCAAGCCTATGGACCTAAATAAATTATCTTAGGAGATCCGGCGTACTTATCTCAATTCTCATAAAGCTCATCTGACTTGCAGTTGTTTAGTAGAAGACGCTTTTACACACTAGTAGAACCATGATGTCATTGTCATGAGATTGTTCTAGTAAAATGAATAATTATCTTGATCATTTCTATATTCCTTGTAAGAGTGATTCTATTATGAGAATATCATTACCCCATGCAAAACTTAAATTACTCGATTTTGGTTAAGCTAAAGGAGTGAGATAATATTCTTTCATTTCTTTAGAGAATAAACATTCTCTTTTCTATTTTGCTTGAATAATAACTTTCAAGATTAGGTGTTTGATGATAAACCCCATTATCTTTGAAGTTCATTTCACATGCTTTATTTGTGCATTTTAATATCCCATATTCATGTAAAGCTCATAAAATTTATATAAACTTGGTTTTGTAGGATTATTGATAATAAGTGATTTGGCTTCTGAAATAGGCAATATATTTCCAAAGAAGAGTCTAATAGAGATCTCACAGCGCTACTGGAAAGATGAATTTTTCTGTACCATATGGAACAACAAATGGTTCATTCACTCTTGTTATTCACCATTCAAAGGAAACTTTCCAACAGTACTCACCAGACAAATCCGAGGTTAAGCGAAGAAGTTATGACCGAGCAAGTTAGAGAAGAAAAACCGAGTTCTTGTCGAAATTGATGTGTCGCGACTCGGTGTCTCCGACGGAATTGATATGCGACACGTGGCGCGCCGTGACAGCTCTTCAAAAGCTAAGGCGAAAATTGATATTTTTGACCTAATTTCCCAAACCCATTTCACCCTAGGACCATATATATACTCGTTTTTTAGGTAAATAAGTGAAGATTGGAGGAAACCTCTCTCTGGGGTTTCTCTCTCGGCCCACCATTTTCCGAGTTTTTCTGATTTTATTCTTTTAGATTGAGTAATTTTTTTAGCAGATTTATTTTTATTGAAGAGATTTAGGTCTTTGTGCTCGGGAATCTTCAGTTTATTTCTTTGTTAAATGAATTAGCTCATCTTTGGGTTTCTCTTCTTTCTCTTGATTTCTTCTTCATTTTCTTACTTTTTGTTTGATTAGTGATAGATTGGGAATTGATAATGAACAATCAACTACCCTCAAGGGTTGGAGTTTAAGGTATTGGTTTTATTGATTCTGATTTCGATTATTTTGTATAGGTTTAGATCTGATTTATATAGTGAATACTTTGTTAATATAATGAATTGTTGCAAGATATTGTAACTACAAAAATTTATCTTTGCTCACATTTGATTTCGAGGCCCTCCCAGTAACTTAAAGATGGAATTCACGAGTAAGAGAAAGCGGTAACTTAAAGTATCTAGACTATATCTTGAACTAATGAACTGCGAAAAATTACTTGATAGATCACTAATTTACTGTGGTGTGAGGATTAATTAGATGATATATCAATTTAGTTGATCGAGTTTCTCCTTAGTCGATGAGATCTTGATCCCGTGTTGCAAAGATCTAATCAGGAGATAGAAATTTTATTAGATTTGAAGATGAGAAATACATTAAATTGGAAAGCATCATCTCTGTGTATGAGGAAATGAAATTCTTGATCTTTAGAAATGATTGTAGTATTGAAAAAAGAAAACAATCAAATCTTAAGAGTGCCAAAATTTTACAATGGCTATTTAGACCCATTTTGTCTGAAAAAGAATATGATAATACCAGATAATGAAGTATTATAGTGTAAATCTAAAGTATTATCTTACATTTGCTCTTGGACAAATTCAGCGTCAACCACCAAATGTTGCACTTTCAAATACAAACTGTTTATAATAATGCTCACGTCCACAGTGACTCTGATTCTTTTGAGTGTAGTTGTTTATTTGGTGATTTTAGGATTAGTTTTAATGGGTTTTTGTTTCCAGTTGTTGATTTTATTTCCACATCTATTTGATACTTAAATACCAAAAAGCCACCCAATAATGGAATTGATCAGTTTGAAATTGGGGAACATAATCTAGACAGTGCGTCATCGGACTCTGAGTCGCTATACGCTGTTCTGTGCGCGGAAGGGGTTGGTGTTGGTAATACTTTTCATTTCGGTTTTGAGTACACTACTTTTGTTAAATCAGTTTTGAGTATTTACCACGACCTCTATGACCATATTTTCCACGCCATGTTGATCACGCCAACAAGTTTTTGGCGTGACAAGTGATTGATAGCGAGTCACTTTGTTTGTCGTGTCATGAAGATTTGCATATATGTCTTTTGGTCTCTTCCCTGCCTATCTTTGAGGCTTTAGCGCTTGGATTCAGAGTTTGGGTTTGGGTTGAACATTGGACTTTTATTTTACCTTGCCTTGCCCTTACTTCTGCTACCCGTACTGCCCATGCCTTGCGCCGCCACTTGTTCTTGAAGCCCTTTACTTACAGAACCATGGACGCTTAGCGGGCTTGATTTAATATTACGCCGGTTTTTCGCCATAGTATGCGGCTTTCGAATCGATTTTCATTCATTATATTATCGTTAACAGCCCTCTTCTCAGTGAATTATTAGGGATCAAATCGATTGCCAACTCTTATTTCAATGATCAGCTATCAAGTTTTCAATGCTTCATTTTTTAAACATGACTCTTTGACACACCTCAGCCATCTTAAAGTGCGATTACCTTGATCTCTGCCTGTACCACTTGCTTGTTACTAGAACCTTCCTTAAGATTGAAGATCATATCATAAGCTTCCATATTTTCAGATCCTTAGAAGTTAGGGAACTCATGGTAGCTAACATCAGCACTGCAACATAATGAGTCATTAAATTGCTTCTCTCGCATTCTTTTAATCAAGAGACAGCTTCAGCTGTGGTTCTTGAGGAAAGTTCATCAGAGTATCCTTTCTTCTTGTTTAAAGAAACAATTCTCAAATTTGAAATAAATGAAAGAAGTTAAATTATAATAATGAGTTATCCTTCTCAGGACTGATCGTAACATAAATAAAATTATTCTTATTTATTGGCCATCTGGCTGGGCCAAAATTTAATTAAATGTTTTTACGTTATAGATTCTGCTAATTAACAACCTAAGAATAATCATATTAATCTAGTGAGCTAATATCCATATTTTATCGACTTTAAGTCGACTTTGGCATGACGTAAAATTAAGTTAGTATTTATGGGTGGTGTCTTACTAATTATCTATTTAAACTCTTGATATTATGATTTTGACATCTATATAAATGACATCTTTAAATCACCATCATGTCGGAACAAAGCGTTTTGATAACAATAAGTTAAATAATTTTAGGCATAGAACATTTGATCGCATCTTGTCCTCTACTATTATACCAACCTCATGTACTACTTTGGTGAGACCCACATTAAGGTGATAAAGGTTTGACCAGTGTTTAAATATGGATGGCATGTTAACACAGAATTTTGTTAGGATCTTGATTGATTTTGTTTTAATTATCTGGATCTCATCATTATCTTTAGTATCACTCTCACTAACATCATGCATGCATCTTTATTCACGTATGCGTGTCGCAGTGCTGGCCAATCTGGGTCAGTCTCCCATAGCCCATTATAGATCAGCAGTGTTCCTAGGTAGTAATAAGCATCCATGATGTCGATTTGACCTGACTTGCGCATAGATTTCGCTCCTCCATCGTCATGGATTTGGATTGCATGACTTCAAATAGCGCATTGTCTCTTATTTAACTAACAATAATAATACTACTAATAGTAAAATAAAATTACAAGCAAAACAAAAGCGGCATGCAAGCGTCTTTAATAATTACAACCCTTGTAAAAACAATAATAATAACTTTGCCAATCACACTGATCAAAAGGTACTACTATGCACCATAACTTCAACAACCTAACATACCATATATCATATTATCATATATATAAACAATTTGCATTAAAGAAATAAGCTATAATAAGTGTGTTTAAAACCAATTATAAATTCTGCTGCCTTCAGCGGCCTGACTTATTCAGATTTCAGCTAGCGATTGGCAGACAGAATAAATGAGAACGCCTCGTGAAGTCGGGCGGCGCCACAAGTTTTTAGAAACCTTATTAGAGTTTCGTCTCAAAGTAAATTTTTATTGATCTCATCAATAAATTTTGAATAAGCAGAAAGCCATCAAAATCTGATAACAATATATTTTGTAATCTCATTACACCAGAAACTTAATACCATACCACCATAAACAATCATTGTCATCGAATTGATATATGAATTCGATCCGTACTTTAAGTAATCGATTAAGACAAAGCTTCAAAATCTCAGCATGCTATTAAACACTTTGTAGCATCTCCATTCGGATTCTTAATTATATTATAAGATCCTTTTAGGTTCAGTTCAATCAATTAATATAACTCTAATATTAACTATGTCGTTGCACAAACCGCAATATCATATGTATTCAAAACGCCGTCATGCGAGAATCGCCTTATCACGCCTACTGATCAACCTTAGCATGTAATTTTTATGAAAACACGAGTGGCTCGATACCTTTATTGGGTTCACGGGCGAATATCCAATCTGAGTTTGGAACATAAATGCGTGGAATTTATAATTTTTATCCTTAACCCACCAAGGATCACATGCGTTTCATAAAAAGCAGAAGGAAAGGGTAGCCAGAACTTCCTCTTATCAGATGATTGATCAAACCTTCAGAAAGTGCGCGTCTTGGTTTAATCGGATCTTCAAGTGATCACTTTTCACAAGCGACCACACTCTGCAGTATCACACGAGACAAATAATGAGCGATCTTGTTGAATCTAGATTAAGTTCGTCTTCTAAACGAAGAGTGGTCTCTATACATTTTGGTTGTTCTTGAAGTAAAATGACCACTACTAAAAAAATGTATCTGTCTCACCATATATATATCTATCTCAAGTGCAACTTTTGGGGTTTTTTATTAGAAAGCAGATTTTTATTATTAACTCATGTTAAAGCTCTTTTGCGTAATAACAATTTTAATTCAGTAACGCTCAATAAAGAAAACAATTCCATCTTATATATTTAAAACTCTTTTAAATAACTAGCAATTTAAATTCAAATGCCTCGAATAAAGGAAAGCAATTATATTATTATATATTTTAAAACTCTTTTAAATATTAACAATTTAAATTCAAATACTTATGAATAAGGAAACCCAATTTATTTTATATTATATATTTAACTCTTTTTAAATAATAACAATTTTAAATTCAAAATATTATCGAATCAGAAAGCAATTTATATTATTATATATTTAAAACTCTTTATTAAAAAACCCTATAGATCTTCTTGTCAATAGAAAATATAATAATTAATTATTTGTTATAATTTAAATCAATTTAAACATTCTCAAAATTGGGGTCGAATTTAAATAACAACTAATTATTATTAAATTTAAAAATAATCTCTAATCATTTAAAATTCTCGAAAAGAGTAAAAAAAAACCATAACGTTATTATTTGTTTCTTAATGTCTGACCCCTAAAGTTCTTTGTCATTGGTAGTAGGCCTAAATCACATTTTGATCCTACAAGTCAAAAGTGGCCTCTAACTTAAGACATTTGACTACCCAGATTAAATGAAAAGCTCGTGATAAGAGACAATATAGCCTAATAATATAATCCTTTGTCTCATGATATCTTGATATGATAGAATATAAGGCATGGACAAAGTAGCCTTATATCGTTCTATCTTTGATTACTCGAAATCCAGATGGGCGACTAAACAAATGACATTGTCTCAATCCAATTCATTTGAGCACGACCATGCATTTCTCGGTCTCTCAGTTGTCGAGGGGACCGAGAGATATCTCTCTTATAATAGAGGACAAATTCAAATGTGTCGCTCATATCTCACTACATAATTCTTATTATGTTCAGAAGTATAACCTTTATAATCATCAGATTAAAGGCTCGCGTTTGATTATATGTCAAAACATAATATTCCTTATGTTGAGAACTATAAGCGATCTCGGGTGAAAAGTTTAATGATACAGCTATTAGAGATTAACTTTTTGATCCATGTAGTAATCTTAAAGGCGAGTCTATAAATATTTATATTCTCAACAAATAGATATAAATTTGATTTGTATCTCATACATATTCATCCATGAATATCAATCAAACTTATACTAATCTTGAATTCATCTTATTCCCATAACAATGGCAGATTAAGGACATTTAAAATAATTATAATATTATTCCGAGGACATTATATATAATAAACGCCCACAAATCATCACCAACAATAAATTCTCTGCAAATAGTCCAAAATACTGTCATCTGATAGGTCTGAAACCACTATTACTAACACATTTGGCAGATGGAGTTCGCCTACAGCAGCGGCTATCAAGCGGTATGAGATGGATCCATTCGAGGCGTTGTATGAGCAGGAAGTGCGGAGACTCGGTGTCTTTGGGATGAGGTTAGTGAGGAAAGAAGCTGAGTAGGCCCGAGTTGCAGACTCTGATCATAGGAGAAGTGAAAGTTGTATGTGATAGCGAGATGTGAGATGAGCCAGAAGAGTTATCAGATAGCCAATCGCGAGAGACTTGCGATTTGAGATGAGTGACGGGTCTTCTGAAGATTTCCTTGGAAGGGTGTTTGAGATTTGGAGGACAACTCGGTCAGGATTATATAGATTCCTTATGAGGATTGTGAGCAAGGTGGGACGTGTATGGGTTGAAGTTGCCGGAGTTATCAAGGATTCACATTACATTCCATAATCGATGTTGAAGTACATCCTAGATCCTTCACGTAGCTCTGGAAGAGTGCGGTACAACTGAGCTTTGACTTGCGAAGCTCTGTGTGGTCTGAATCGCAGGAACAGTGTTGAAGAATGGGTGGATTCTTTAGTTAAAGATTTATCAGAGGAATCAACGAAGGAGGCTGCACAGGATTTGTTCGTTTGAGTTTAGTTTGTTCATTTTGAGGATGAAATGTTTTAAGGGAGGGAGGATTTGTAACGCCTCGTCGAGAGGTCTCACGGTGTAATGAGTAGGTCGCATATGTGCACGAGGCTATAGTCTCCCAGGTGCCTGTCTCATTATTTTGACGTTAATTTATGGATGAAATTATCTAAGATTTTCAGAAATTGTGGCACTTAAAAAAATAGGGGGTACTAAATTTGAGGATAATAATAATAATAAAGCTGCCGAATCCATTCAGGAAGCTTACAAAATTCTCTAGATCTTGGATGGCCGAAGCGGGCGCAGTTCAGTCGTCTTGTGAAATTTAGTGACCTTGAAAGTTTGATCAGATGCAGATGATCGGAATATTTTACGATTTTTACGAATGATAAGTAAGCAATGACTTTAAGACCAGAATTTTACGAAAATCTTGAAATCAAAAATAAGCAGGCTAAGTTCATTAAAATAAAGTGAGCTGAAAATAAATAAATTGTTTGAGAAACGGACTACAGAATAATCAGAGCAATATAAGGCCATGTATCCAAATAATAATAATAAGAATAAAAAAAGAGAGGATAAAAACGAAAAAAAAAGGAAAGTCAAAAGGGAGGAGAAGGTGAGACGGGAGAGAGAGAGCGTGAGAAGAGAGAGAGAGATTATATTTTGCTTACCTGTTTCTTTGCTTCTCTGAATCAATCGGACAGGTAGGTTTTAAATCGGACAAGGCAATCGGTCCACGCATCGGGAGGTGCTCTGTGGCGTAGGCTCAAAATCTTAACATTTCGTCAAACTTCCCAAAGGTGGAAAATTTTAACATATTCTTCTATCTAACGTCATTTAATGGCTTCAGATTATGCAAAGGTCGTGAGGCGTAAATTTGATCCAAAATTTTTTGGACCGAGTGTATGAAATTTTAATTTTCATTGTTTTAATAATCAAGGGTTGAATTTTTGGGACTATTTTGAATAAATCCAGTTTAATTTTGAACTTTGTTTGGATAATGCAGGATAGATTTTAAGTATTTCGGGCAGTCCCGGACTATGTTGAGGTTTGGTTTTGATCCCGGAAGCTGATGTTTAGTTCATACTCCCATCTAGGGTTGTTTTGGTCTTGGTTGGGCCTTGGAAGCTGTTTGGATGGCGTTTGAGAACCGGAGAAAGGCATTTTTTGCGGGTTGCGTATGTCCTTTGATGGCGTAGGCCTCCCGACTTTGGACGACCATAAATTTTTCATCCAAACTCCGATTTGGGTGTTCTTAGACTCTACAAAAAGTCCCTCGAGTCTAGAATATTTCCATATGCCTGCGAATGGCATTTGGGCCCCACATATTTTCTTAAAAATTTAATTTACTTTGATCTGCAATTCTTAATTCAATGATAATAACGTCTTTGAATTAAATCATTGAATCGCCAGGGTAAAGCGGAGGCGGAGAAATTGTGAAGTCGTGCTCCGAATTGTGTAGCGGAAAAGTGGAGTGTTCTAAACTTTGTTTTTCATCTTCATTGTTATTTTATAAATTGTTTTACGATTTGAATGTTATAGTTTTAATTGTTAAACCATATTTTAAAACTATGGATTCGATTTGATAAACTATATTTATAAAAAAGCAACCAATATGCTTTATTAAGCAAGCAAGCAAACTTATATTTATAAGTTATAGGCCTTAAGAAATCTAGTCTTAAGCAAGCATTAGGTTAAGGTATTAAAATGCGTGCAGGAAATTAGACATGATTGCATTTCATTTTATATATGCCTAGTCGGTAAACTTAGCTCATGCATTATGGCATATTAGAGGAGGATCGTGGCATGTACTGGAGTTATAGGGTTAGCAGCATAACTGTATGTGGTGATGAACCTTCCGCCCATATTCTTTCGGAATAGGTGATGTGTAGGAGTCCTTCCATCGACTACGGTAGAGACATAGGTTTCGTGTTTGCTAGGATACAACAAGCAGAGAGGCCTCCGGTGGTTGATCATTATATTTAAGCATTTTACATACAACGGAATTGACCCCTTGATAAATAATCAAGCATTTTATGAAAAGTTTTAGAAACTTTTATAGCAAGCTCAATAAGGTTTCTGAAGTGTTTTGTAAATGATAGTTTTACAATTTACGAGACATTTTCGAAAAAATAACCTTTTGTAAAAGCATACACTCACTAAGCTCTTTTTAGCTCATTATTTTCCGTGTTTTTAAGAATTATCTTCCCGGTACGGGTTCGCGGACGTTGGTTCTCTTAAAGTCCTCTGGTTATAGTTATATGTCTTTTGTGTTACTACATTGTGTATATATTTAAAGAAAGTCTGTTCTTTGTAGAAAAATACTAATATATAGTTGTGCATATGTATACATAGTTTGTTTATGAAAATGTGATGAGCTGAAACATTTTGAAGAAGTGTTGTTGGTTGCCATATTTTAGAAGTGTAAATTGTATTTGCGGGTTTTTGGAAATGTCTATATCTGTTATATTCATAAAATTTTATAAATCACAAGTTTAGAAAGAAAATTTTTTATCGGGTTTCGGCAAGCCTTACGGCAACTTCGGGATTCTCTATTACGTTGGAAATATCTGTTGGGGTGATTCACATGGGTTCTGTATCCTTTGCTAGTATGAGGGTGTGTCATATAGCCCCATTATTATCACAAATAGGTCCATTGGGTTCGAGATACTAGAAACCACTCCAAGTCCAGTGGTGAACTTCTTATCCAAACGACCTCATGGCGCCACGATGCAACTACTGACCCTCACGTAGTAGAATCGGCTACGATTGTCTTACTTTACGAACTTTCCGGCTAATAGCATCTCCATTGAACCGAGCACAAAACTTGATTTAGATGCGAATCATCCTTAGTAAACTTGAAACTTCCGCTTATTAAATATATAACTACAACTAGTTGTCTTTCTGTCATCCATAAATTAAGAATGTATCCTTAGATCTTCTGAAGTACTTAAAGATATTCTTAACTGCTGTCTAGTGACTTTCATCAGGATCTGACTAGTATTTGCTAGTCATACTTAAGGCATATATGTATGATTTGGTAATTACCTGACATACGTGCATGATAGAATATCGGAAAACCCATCTTCAGGAATCTTACTCATGCGGTCTTGCTCATCTTGCATCGTGGACAGCGAGTCTTTGCTTAGTAATGCCATGACATAGTAAAAATCCCCTCTTAGAGTTTGCATATTGAACCTGGCTGATGCTAATCTATGTAATAGCCTTTATTTGGTTTAACTGTACCCGCTATCTATGGCGGATGCGATTGGTATCCCTTCACATTGAGACATTGCGATTTCGGTTTGCCTTCGTGACGGATGCCGATTGTTGCATCCCTCCATGTTGATCGTTCGGTATATCGATTCGGTCAGATGCGAGAATTGACCAGTGTAGTTTTGCAACTCAATTAATCGCCACATGCAATTGGTGTGGGACATTTAAAATGCTCATTTCAAATCTGTATATACGCTTTCGTAATGTCGTTTCAAAGATAGACTCATTCCATATAATCATTTCGGATTTATTTGGTATACTCTTAAAACACTTGAAATAAAGATAGAATTCGATGAACAAGCGGAAGGTACAGCTTGGCTCGTTCCCACTTCACTTGATCTTGGTCTAGGTTAGGTGATCTCACACCATAATCTAGTCCTCTTTCATTACTCACGCTCTTGAGTGGATAAACGAATTATTATACATTTTTAATGAATGACAAATTTATCTTAGATTATGATTTGAGTTAAGACCCAGAATTACGCTTTGAAACAGAACTTCATTAAACGATGAGGTATGTCGATTTTCTATTTGTTTCATTCTTATTTGAACCCCCATTAGTCATTTATTAGGGTTCCTATACTTTTTGTGTACAAAAACTAGAACTGCTATGCCGCGGCGTAGCTTTGCTACGCCTCGGCGTACCCGAGGGGTGCCATTTTGGCACCTCGGCCTCGGCTAACGGTGTCCCATACTCATATGAGAATCCTGTGGCATGGGTTCCCCTGCGGCTGGCGTAGAATAAATTTTGCCCAAATAGTTTTCCTCATTTTAGGATTTATCAAAATCCTCAAAATCAACAAAACATGGAAATCACTCCAAATAACATCTAATATCTGTCCCCAAACTAACCATGTGCAAAACCATTGGATGGATTAGAGTTTCTTTCAAACATCTAATCATAACTTTCTAGGA
This sequence comes from Tetrastigma voinierianum, assembly GCA_016808115.1. Taxonomy (NCBI): domain Eukaryota; kingdom Viridiplantae; phylum Streptophyta; class Magnoliopsida; order Vitales; family Vitaceae; genus Tetrastigma; species Tetrastigma voinierianum. Next base: position 65,566 of record JAEQBH010003021.1, read on the forward strand.
GGTTTGGTTTCATACAGCCCGAATCCACTTTGAATCTACCATGAATGCCAAATCATAAGCAAGAAATGGAAGGCTCACCAACAATCTTGATCTTCTCACCTTTTGTAGCTTTTCTTCTTTCTCCTCTCGATCTCTCTCTCAGAATTGGTTTTTGCATAATGAGCATTCTAAGACCAAATATGTGAATCCTAATATCCTTATCATTATAAGGCCATGTTTGGCTTCCAAAAGTGCATTTTGGATTTAAGTTCCCCTCAATTTACCTTATACTTTACTATATAACTTCTATTTGCCTTAAACACATAAGCATTTTCTCAAATGACCCTTAGGTCTTTATTTTACACATTTCCATTTCCTGCTACTGGGTAATTCCGTTTCAATCGATTAATCACTTTAGCATATAACATTTAATCATATGCTCACATATTCATTTCACATTTCACCATTTATCAGTTTTACTGGAAAAACTCAAGTTTGGCTCAATTCATACCCGGAATATAATAAAATTATTATAAAAATTATAGGGTATTTTTGGGGCGTTACACAAGAAATCCATATCTCCTAGGGATTGGCCTTCTCCTACTAGTAGGTTCATGACATCTTGTGAAACCTGTTGAGTTTCCATAACGGTTCAATGCTTCTTTGTGGTACTAATTTAAACTCAAAGATGAATTTACTCATTAGTTCTTTGGATATGTGCTCTCTTTCGAAAAATATATTGAACATGAACACTTTGTTCTGAACTATTATCGAAAGTAGTATCCTTTTTGTTTTCTGAGATACACAAGAGCATTTATCTAATTTGGGTTAATTTGTTGTAGAGATACGTGGCTTCATAAGCTACAACCACATATTTAAGAAAAGACAAACGGAGGCTTCTAATCCATATCTCATATGGTGTCTTTTTGAATCGACTTAGGTGGAATGCGGTTAAATCATCTCGGCGGTTCTAGGCATACTTGATCAGAGCATGGCTAGGAATAGAGTGTGGACCGTTTGAAATCTCCTTTGGGCCACATGACCTGGCCAGAGGCTAGAGATTTAAAGAGGCCCTCTATGTTTTGTCAGAGATGCCGGTGGAAGAAGCTCACGTGACTAACTCCCAAGAAAAGCAAAGATGGTGGAGTAATCATATTAAATCGGACAGACCAAGCCAAGGCGTTTTTGACTTGATGATTGCTGTATTTTAGAGCTATTTGCTGAATTTGGTGTTGATTTATATTGATTTAACAGCATTTTGGAGCTGATTTGGTGATTTGTTCACGATTTGGTCTTTGATTTTCTGTTGATTTGATACAGATTCAGTGATTTGATTTCCAAGCTATCTTGAATTATCTAGTTTCATTTTTTGCTTCTCCTCATGGACATGTTTTGTTTAATGCTTCTTTAAACATAGTATGTTATTTTTCCTTTCTTGTTTTGGCGAATATTTACTTTCCTTATTAATGAATATTTGGTTTTCTATTCTTCATATTTGGGCCTATTTATAGGCTTTATCCCCATTCTAAGTTTAGCAATATCAGAAGAATTAGAGTTAAATTTCTCTTTGGTTCTTAAAAAAACTCTTTTAACTTATCGGTTGATGCAGCAGCGTTCTATGAGACTTATCAATCGGATCTCCATCAGGTGTAGGCGTCCTCATACAGGTTCTTGCTTCTCTATAAGCAACGAGTCTAGATCTTCCATCAAAGCCAAATACTAGAGCGGTTATTTTGAGCTAATCCGATCACGGGTCTCTTCACAAGTTGACAAGTTCATATCATTTTGGTAGCTTGTCGGAAGCAACGCAGTTCTATTCTGTTTGCCTATCTCTTACGTTTTTCTTTATTCTGTTAGAACCCAATTTGATCACCACTTCCATCCGTTCCTTCTAAATTTAGATAAATCCCCGATTTAGTCACAACCTAATATCTCTACTCCATCAGTCGATCTTCTTCATTCTTGATCGGATATAACTTTTGTTGTTTTTCTTTAACAAAGCGATCCATTCAGGTTATAATAATAAAATAATAAAATAGAAAAAAGAATGAAAAGATCGGTCGAAAAAAATGCGAAGCTAAAAAAAAAATCTATAAGTTTATCTCATCATTAGTTATTTGATCACTTTTTGTTCCCTTTAGAAGTAAAGAAAACGAATAATGGTCAACATGCTTAACCTGTCAACCCCAAATAAGTTTGATTGAATTTGCAAAAAAATCGAATTTATTTAATGAATTGAAGCCCAGAAGAAATTCTAAGTGAAAAAAGCAAGAGTGAATTGGATAATCAAGAGTGAGAAAAAGCCAAATATATTGTGTGAAAACGTAAGCATGAGTGAACTAAGTGAATCATTCTTTGAGTGAAAACCAATGGCCAGAGTGATTTGTCAGTCTACGCATCTTTTTTCTCTAACCTTGTTTGCGGCCTATATCATCTGACAACGCATCGAAGGTGTAGGCGGGAGGGAGTTGACATGAGTTCATTATGCAAGCCTTAACTGAGAAATACGGAGAATGTTTAGGGCCGGTGGAACAATTCCATGAGAGGGAAGTGGAGATAAAGCAGCCTTATGAAACCCTCAAAATTCTGCAGAGGAAAACACTTGAAGAGGTATGGGGGGAGACATAGAGAAAGAATAGAATCGGGAAGATAATAATTTGGGAAACTTTAAGATGAAGATTTCATCTTTCAAGGAAAAGATATTTAGAGGCATGTCTCGAGTGGGAGAGGGGAAGGTAGAGTTGGTTTTTTGATTGTCTAATTATTAGGAAAATAAGAAGGTGAAACTGCTGTCATAGAGTTCATAGATTGTCACCATGGTGTGGTGGGACCGACTAGTGTTGAATAAGAGGCAGGAATAGGGAGTCATCGATAGGCTTATGGGGAAAGAGATGAAGAGGCTAATGCGGAAGAGATTTGTCCGGCTACTACCGAGTGTACCCAGCAAGTTTACCATCCTAGGCAAGGTAACGAGTGTGGAGAGGCGATATATAGGAGGTGGAGGAGTTACCCAATGGCTAGACGAATATTGAAGAAGATCGAGCTGTAGGCGAGGTTTCTAGCGGGTTTAAACGAGAGAGATTTAAAATGTGTGTTGATGCTAACATTATGTAGGTTGAAGGATATAGTGCATATGGCCATCAAGATTGAGGGAATCAAGTCAGGAGAAATGGGGCTTGTGTATGAGCGTTCCACACGGTCGAGTTCATCTCTTGGAAATCGGAATCAATGGAGGAAGGAAGAAATGCTTGACTCCAAAGGCATAAATAGAACTAAAACAGAGGGCTCAACTATAGGAAATCAGGTAAACCCAGATGTTCACTACTTGGAATTACTGATATTATGTCTTTTAATGCTGGCGGTCATATAAACGATGTCAGGAACAAAGAGTCATGGTGATGTGGGACCAGTAAGTAATATTGAAAAGACAATAGTGGGATTGTGATTCTATACATGCTTAGGGGATGCAATGATAGGAGGTATCTTTGTCAAGGAGAAATTAATGGTGGCACGGAGGGCCTTAAGTGTGCAAGCTAGAAGGAAAATGGTAGATCGGGATAATATTTTTCACACTAGATTGCCCATCCCGAAATAAGGTATGTAGTGTAGTCATTGATGGGAAGTTGCACTAATATTTTATACTCCCTATACATCAAGTGGAGAAACTAGGAATACTATAAATAACATCCTAGATATATAAATTGCAATGGATTTGAATGATAATGGGGAGGTAGAGATTGGATAAACAAGTCTTAGTCTCTTTAAGCATTGGGAAATCTGAAGATGAGTTTTGTCGTCTGAATTGTCTGATCGGGCACCTTGTTATTAGGAAGACCATGGCAATTTGATAGGAAAAGTTAAGCATGGCGACTTCACCAATAAGTACTCGTTTATGCCGCGACCTATGGAATGATCCTCTTGTTCCATTGACACCCGAGTCAGAGTTTATGAAGATCAGCGAGTTTGAAAAGAGTGAATATAAGAAAAAGAGTCAAAAGAGAGTGAACAAAAAAGAAAAAGTGAAAAGAGTGAACAAAAGAAAAGAGTGAAAATACAGAGTGAACAAAGAAAAGTGTACGAAAAGAAAGTGAGCAAAGAAAGAGAGTGGCAAAGAAAGTGCACATTGCAGAGAAAAAGGAGAAGAAAAACCAATTTCTATGCAAAGGAAATGATGAGGTTAAAGAGGCATTATTCTTAAACAAGCCTATGATTATACTTTTGTACAGAGGCACTTTTAATACTAACCAACTTGATACTTCTTTGCCTGGATTCAACATTGTCTCTCTTTGCGGGAATTTGAAGATGTCTTTCTTAAAGGAAATTACGAAAAGTTTACCACCATATCCAGGGATCAAACATCAAATTAAATTTTGTCCTTGGTGATACCATTCGAATCTGACCGCTTATAGATAATCTCGAAGGAGACAAGCTCCAAAAGCAAGTTGGTGAATTGATGGAAAAGGGATAGCAGGGGAAAGCAGGTCCATGCACCATTACAAATTTTGGTTCCTAAGAAGGATGGGACATGGGGATGAATGTGATGATTGCCGAGTAGTGAGTCAAAACTCATTTATTTTTAATCTATTTTTTCTGACTTGTTGTTACAATGCAATTGCTTATTTTTGTACTGTTAAATAAAACGCTTATCAGAGCTTATATTTTAGAAGTTTTACGGAAGAATTGACAAATGCTGATGGAAAAAAGCGAGCACAGAAAAATATGACGGCGGCTAGGTACTCACAGGACTTTGATGTTGTGACAAGGGATTCAACATATCAATAGTTTTTAAGTCACGACCTGAGTGAGGATGTTGCTACCAAATCTACAAGATAAAGGCCTAAAGTACATCGCAACACGTTTGTAATGTCAAATCGTGAGAAATAATGCGAAGATTGCCATGCAACTTGGTTGTGACAGAGAATCGAGGTCGCGACAGTATCTTTGAGGCTAAAGGAAGAATGTGCGACAAAGACGGAATCTTTGAAATAGAGAAAAGCTTCAAGAAAAAGATCCTAGCTAACAACCGAAGAAGACAACTCTTGTCACGATAGAAAAAAGATGTCAAGACAAAGAATGATTGCTTAATGGGTATTAAATTTACGGCGAGGAATTCGATGTTTACCTTTGTGACAGATGCGAGATATCATTCGAAGTTCTGCGACAAAGTTTTTCGAGTTTAGCGAACATGGAAGTATTCTTCAAAGTTAAATCATCATGTCAAGCTATGTTTTGAGCAGCTTCTAATAAGACCAAATGAAGAAGGTAACAGCAAGCGCGAGCCACCACTTTTGAGTGTAACCCCGGCTCTATTCTAAACCAATATCACCGATTCATAGCGGTTGCGACAAAGTGAGTAAGAACATATGGTGGGTTCGAATCTATCAATTCTGCCGTGACGTGCATCAAGAAAGAAATGGCTTGGTCTGATCTGAATTTGTATGTCGACAAAGGAATTCAACATATCGTGGGTTTGAGTAACGACTTGAATCAAAAAGCAAAGGCGACAGCGTCGCTGGCATAAAAGAGTTTGCGGGGTCAAATTGGCGACCGCTCAAATGGTGTCGTGACGCCGAAACGTATTAAGTGACCGCAAACTCGAAATCGAAAAGGACAACACTGTCGTAACCATTCGAGCGGTCGCTGTAATCACTAAATAAGCGACAGTTTAGACGAGTGAGACCTATGTGATGGCCTTGGTAGACGGAGGAATTTCAAACATGATTAAAACATAATGATTCCTCAAAAAAAGCTAAATAAAGACAGCAAGGATTTCCAGTTGCGACACGCGAAGATCAAGGGTGAGCCAAGGAAGTTAAATCGCGTAATAGAAATTCATGTTATGACCAAGTTCAAAAAAGCTCAGGCAAGGCCCGTGTTGCAACTTAAAACTTGGTTTCTTTCAAAGTCAGGGGATGAGCAACAGGTGTAGTCGATAGAAAATTGGGTTAGACGACCAATGAAGCGCGAAAGAATAGTGTTGTAACAAAGACATGAGTCACGACTCCATATTGCAAAACAAAACAGAATGTTGCCTGGCGATTGAAGACCGACGGACTTAGCAAACGAATTGCAACTTAGTGACAAGCTCTTTTAGGTAAGTAACTTGAATGGTGAGTTGAGCCATTGAATTGGAAAATCCACTTGAAACTTTTGAATCGAGCCCAATTCTGGAAGTGTGTATAAATATCTAATCCACTATGCGTCGGGAGAAGGCAGCTTTTCCAGAACCCAGATCCTTGGGGGATTGAGAAGACTCGTGTATATTTTTAGAATAGATTAGTTAGAATTGTTTGATTTTTCTTTTAAGATGAACTAGGTAATTCACTTTGAATCTTGAAGGCTGGATCCCAATTAGTTTAATCTTTCAAATTCTTTTTGAAGTGTGAAATCACAAGCAGTGCGGAATTCATTTTCTTTGATTCTCTGATTCTGATGGGTGGCAGTCAATACTCCGATTAACATTGTTATGATTAGTTTTGAGAAGCGGCTTCTACTCACTAGAATGGATATGTTGTTAGTTATAGTCTTTTTCTGCATAAATTAGAGGGAATTTCTTGGATTTGGACTTTCTTTGGTTGATGTTGTTCATGAATTGAATTCCATTTCCCCAATATAGTGCTCGAATACCTTAAAAGGATTTGTATCACGCTCTGTTCAAACCCTCTGGTAACACGAGATGAGAAAGATTCCTAAGAGCTTAGGTGTTTAATTGGGGAGTATGTTAGACTATTATTGAAAGAACTGAGGCTTTGGTTCACTTTGATAAATTTCAATTCACTCAGGGTTTGAATTTGAGTTGGATTATTTATCAATTTAAACAAGAAGAGATTTCACCTTGATCCGATGGAAAGATCCTGATCCCGTGTTAGCTGAGATCTAATCAAGGAAAGGGAGAGCTTCATCAGATCTAAAGGAAGAGTCATCAACCAGTTTGTAGAGGTTTTCTATTTTTGTCTTGGGAAGCGAGAGATTTACGATCTTCTCCCAGAAATGGTATAAATAATGAAAAAGAAAGAAAAATGCCCAGATCTCTTATAAATAGTTTCTGGAATACAAGTAATTGATTGGAATCCTGTTTTGAAAAAACAGGACATCTGTCTCGGTGAAAGATCAGAGAAATCAGATTTTCTTATAAGATGCTAATAAATCCGGATCTAGATGAAGTCACAGCATGTATTATGATGTCAGTGGCAATTTTCACAATAGTTCCTTGCTAGTGTTCACTTATAACAGAGAACTGATTCAGTCCATTTTATTTTATTTTATTTATTTCCAATTTTATCTTGATTACAGAAATATAATATAGGATAATCTTGCTTTCCAACCTTAGTTTTTAAACTGTTACAAGGAAGTGCAAATAGTGTGGATCTAGAGTAGTTAGGGTAGTTGATTTTAAAATTCTTTATCTCAATTTATGAGGAGATAGATATCTGGACTTACATACACTGCCTCTATGACCTGTGCACTTGCAGTGTCTTAGACTAAAACCATTTTATAATTTCAAGAACATAAAACCATTTCTCTAATTTTTAAACATTTATATCCAATTTTGATATAAGCTGAGGAATTATATAAGATTTGATAAGTACTAAAAATTGAAGGGTTTAGTCTATACATTCACAAACAAACATCGAGCCATCAATAACATAACAGTAAAGTATTGTCATCCCATTCCTCGGTTAGATAATCCTCTTTGATGAGATTTACTGGGTTCTTGTATCTTTTCCAAAATTGTTTTGAAAAGTTGTTACCATCAAATTAGAATGAAAAAAGGTGATGAATGAAAAACTGCTATCAAAACAAAATATGGATTATATGAGTGGTTAGTTATGCACCTTTTGGATTAACTAATGCACCTAACACTCATGAGACTAACAGAACCATGTTTGCATGCTTTCATTGGAAAATTTTGGTTTGTCTATTTTGATGATATCTCATTTATAGCAATAACTTGGATGATCGCGATTCATTAAATATGTTTTGGATGTGCTTCAAAGAAAGATTGTTTGCTAACCTTAAAAATGACCTTGCATGTCCCCAAGCTTGTGTTTCTTGGTTTTGTTGTTGTTCACCCAGGGATGCGGGTTGATGAAGAAGAAGAAGGTTCGAGGCAATTCAAGGCCCGGCCAAGTCAACAAGTGTGAGTAGATTCAAAGTTTCATGGACTTGTGTAGTTTTTCTTAGGCGGTTTGTGAAAGACTTTGGCTGCTGCCCGCATGACTAACTTGAAGTCCTTCGAAGGATGTTGGGTTCAGAGGGTGAAGAGCAAAGAAAACCTTCCCCGTTATCAAAGAAAATATACATACTTTCTTTGCCTTGGCCTTTACCATAACTTTGTAAAACTTTGAGGTTTAATGTGATGCTTCATGTTTTGAAATATTGCGCGATTCTTATGCAAGAAGGATGACCAGTGCATATTTGTAGCTTCAAGTAAGAGGCGACCTGCAGCCCTGCACTTATGACAAAGTTGTATGCATTGGTTGGGCCTTAGAAACTTGGCAGCATTATCACCTTCAGGAATTTGTGATTCACACTGACCACGAGTCATTGAAGCATTTGAAGGGCTAACACAAGTTGAATAAGAGACATGCCCAATGGATGGAGTTCGTGGAAACTTTTCCATATGTCATCCGCTACAAACAAGGTAAGGAAAACATCGTTGCCGATGCACTTTCATGGAGGTATGTCCTAATCTGTACTCTTGATGTTAAATTGGTTTTGAACACATTAAAGAATTGTATCCTTTGGACCAAGATTTTAATTAAGAATAGAGAATATGCTTGTTTGTGAAAAGCGTACGCCTTGATTCTTTGAACATGAGGGTTCTTGTTTTGGGAAAATAGGGTTTATCCATTCCTAATTGTTCCATTCAGTTTATTAGTGAGGGAGTCTCATGGTGGAGGATTGATCGGGACATTTTTGAGGTAGCGAGACTTTAGGGGTTTTCAAGAACACTTTTATTGACTTCCCCACCGGCAGATCTTGGAAGATTTAATGTGGAATTGTCACTGCATGTAGGCAAACTAAATGTAAAGTGTATGGATTTGCATACTTCCTATTCTGCAATGTTCATGATTTAGTCTTTCAATGTGGACTTTGCATTTAGGTCTGCTGGACTAAACATTCATTAGATTATTTTTTAATAGTTGTGGATTAGGTTTTCTGTAAGCCTAAAATGCCATGGCTATTTCAGAACCGTGTTTGAAATTCTCAAAATGAGTAAAATGAAAATTTTTAGAGATTTAAATCCTGGGCAATACTAGCTTTGGAAATTTCCCGAGGCAAATCGAGTGGTACGAAAAAATGTGAATGGAGACAAGGTCCACAAATGGCAGGGAGATGTAAAATCATTCAAGAAATATGGATGAGTGAAGTAGATGTGATGGGGAAACTTTAAGGTGATAATGATAACGAGGAATTAGTGCAGGCGAGAAACCAAGGCCACCTAGAGATTCTGACTCAGACCAATTGGTCTTGTAAAAAGACATATAACTCTCATTTTGTTACATTAAGTTGGAAAGAACAGTTAAGAGAAAAGCCATTGTTGGTGATTTCTTATCATGTAAACAAGAGATGAAGTGATCAAGGAGGAAGAAGAAAGAAAAGAGAAGAAGAGCTTAAAGGTAAAACTCAACTCTATCTTTTCTTGTCATTTGAGATTTGAGGAAAAACCCTAACCTTATGTAAGGTGATTTTGATTGGTTGTGGTGGTTTTGGGGTTGTATTGGGTTGAGTTTTGAAGTGTATTGTTAGTTTCGCGTGTGGTTTGGGTGGTTTGAAGAGGAATAACATAAAAAGGAAAAATGGGTTTTCAAAATCTTTGTCAAATTTATTTTTAAGAACCCACATTCTTGTTTTGGCTTTATAGATTAAGTTATAATCGTAAATGAAGTGATTCAAGTCGTAAGAGTCTAAAAATAGGGATACAAATTTATAGAAGGACCGGAAAAAAAAAAAAAAAATTACCTTGAAACTCCGAATGGGCTTAGGTGAGTTCAGGTATCATGCAGTATCTTGTTTTGAGTGTAGTTGTGGTGTTTTGGTCATAAGTTGAGTTTCACTCATCGGAATTTTGTGATTCAAAATTATGGGTAAAATAGACTTATGGGGAATCTCATTAAATTGAAGGAAATTAATTGAAATTGTAACTTCAAGTTCAAATCTTTCGAAAGTGGGTATGTGCGGATTATGTTTACCAATTAAAAGTAAATCAGATGCTAAATCCCATTAACAAGTATTGGTGATCGAGTGGATGATTCGATTGGAAAAATCTAGTCCGCATAACTTCAAATGATGAAGGAACCATTACAATTTATGGATTTAAGATCAAAGAAATTGAACATAACAATTGGTGATCAGTGAGATGGACATATCGACTAGTTTGGCATTAAAATGCCTTAACTTATGATTTGGGTTATCAAATGAGATGATTCAGATTATCAATAGAACTCCTAGAATAACCGAGCTAATATGTGATTGTCATTGTATTTGAATGGTAAACCAAGGAGGAAGCCGCATTGAAGTCGAGATTCTAAAGTGGAATCAAGAAGACATTTGATGTGTTCTCAAATCTCTCTCTTCTCAAAATATTTGAATATTACGAAATATTGATTTTAAATTTTGGAAATGATTAGAAAAAGAAAGTAATGAATATTGATTTTTTGAAATGATTTTTTTAGTAGTTAGAACAATTGCTTCAGTGAAGCAATTTGCATGAAAATTGCATGAATGTGAAAATGTTCTATTTACCTGCAAATGTGTATATACTATTGTAAATTGTATTGAATGATTTTAAGTAACACTTGCAAAAATCTTAACCACAGAATCGAGTTAAGGATAAATTGGTATACCAACTAAGAGTCGAACAAGCGTACCTGCTCGCGCATGCCGATCCGTAACCTTCGCGAGGATAATATCAGTGTAGTGTACGCCGGTAAGTGTGCTTACCACCCGAATTAAGCTACAATTCGCGGCGGATCCGACGGTTAGATGTCTCTCGTTTAATTCTTTTTGGCCCTGCCACATTTAATTTTTCTTCATCTCGTGACCGAATCCTTAGCCCGGCCGGATCGCAAGTTAGGCTTGGAGCCGGTTTACTCGGCCGTTTTTATCTTATTAAAAACATTTTTTTATGTCGGTTCATTTTCGGAAGTTTTCAATTACGCAGAAGCATTTCGTTTACCCTAGGCACAAGGCCCTTTTTAATATTACAAGCAGTTTGCAAATGATAGGCCCACAAGCATTCTACTACAACACATTTTACATTAAAGGCATTCTACCTCTAAGGAGTACAAAAACAATGTTTAAAGTTTATAACTCCTTTGATTACAAATATCAATGTTCAAAAAAATCGATGTATATACTCATGTCGGGGTGTAACAAGCACTCATACGAAGCTTTCCATTAAACTCCAGCTTCTTGTTCTTGGCCTTCTTTTCCCATTCTTTGATACTGCGCGCCGTTAAAACTATCACACTAAGCATATTCGTAGCGAGTAGTTCTACGATTCTCTATCTAACTTACAGCATACTTTATCAATCATACTTGTTGCCTCTATTTCAATGAGTTACATAATATCATATGCCTATACATTTATACATACTCATTTCCAAACATATCCTATTCTATTAATTCTTTCACAATTCAATTCATGAGATTTAAGCATGTACTCATAAAGGTGTATTTAGGTTACAATCTTATTTTCACTCATCAAGGTTTGGTATGTCACCTTGACTACGACGGATTTCGCTTGGTGAATCCCGTCTTGTGTATCATTCGGGTAATGTGCTTACTCATTTAGCAATTTCGGTTCACCATCTATGGCCAGTTGTTATGTTTATCCACTTGAGAGACATTCTGCCTCATTCCATCATGGCGGATGCCGATTGGTGCATATGACAACCTCGGCTTGCAATTCAATTAAATGCACACAAGCAAATGGCTGGCAATTCCTCACAATTTCTCTATTTCCAAAACATTCACGATTTTAAATTTCACCTAATTGGCGTATGTTCAGCCTGCAAAATCATTTCCTCTATTCCCCTATATTAAACTATCAATACACTTGAAGTAAGGATAGAGGTTCAGTGAACAAACCAAATTATCGATCCCTTGTCTCTTTTACTGATATCAATCCTGAGTCAGGTTATCGTCTTCACCCATGCAACACTCTTCAAATCTCTACCTGGTGCTTGACCTGGAGCAGAAAATGGGAAGAGACCCAGCAAACTGATCTATTCTCTTGCCCCAGCTCTCTTCTCCTTTTCTCTCTCTATCATTCTCAAAAGCAGGTTACTCAAATAAGCCCCCTTAGACCATTTGGTCTTTACCTCATTTAAGTGGGCCATGCTGGCCCACTACATTTATTCTCATTTTTCTTCTTTTTTGGTCTTAAGTCACTTATTCAGCCATAGGCCTTGTTGCATACAAAAAAAAAAAAAAGCATTATTTGACTTAAATTTCTCCCCCAATTGCTTATGTATTTATTTCTATTAGCACTTCAACTCTCATGTTACACTTATGTTCTCTCAACTCTTTAATTGAACCTTGAGTCTCTGCCCAATAAATTTCAATTTACCACTTCTCTGCAGAGTTAATTTTGAGTTGATCAGTTCTCATTTAATAATATTTGCATTGGGCTCTTAACCATATCATCATTTAATCAATATTGTTTAACAATTCCGAAAAATACCCATGTTGGCTCAATTTATACTCGGAATATATAATAATTTTTATTATAAAAATTCTAAGGTATTTTTGGGGCGTTACAACTCTCCTCCACTTAATAAAATTCCGTCCTCAAAATTTACCTTAGTTAAACAGTTGTGAATCTGGCTTTGCGCCTCGTTTCTTCACTTTCCTGAGTATGGCTAATAACTTGGTTTTGGTTTCTCCTCAGCACTTTGACTAATCTTCTTGTTCCTTGATTCTTTGCCAATAGATCTCTTTGGCTCTTCGTCATATATCGAATCCGATCTAGCTCGATTGTCGAAGAGACTACATGTGACAAGTCTAGCGGTACCTCCGTGGCATGGACTGATGCATTATGGATCTTCTCCAGAGTAAGATAATTCAAGCGGTCATGCCATTGGACCTAGCACTGGTCACTTCATGGATCTTTGAATCTGAAATAACACACTTTCCCAAATCATCTGCCTAAGGTGATACTTTGGCTGCTTTCGCCGATCTCATATCAGATATCTTTTCTTTTCATGTCGGCATATGATTATGTCTGCTCTGATGGCCACTTTCAATCTTTCTCTAATCATTTTCACTTTCTTTAGTCTCTTGTATCAGAAATCGGGGCAATCACGTTCTTTAAACCCAATTCATCAACTGTGTGACCATTTTCTTCCATGCTCATCTCACTAAAATTATTCGATACTCGTTGAAGCATTTGTTGTACATAAATTCAACTAAAGATATGCCATTGCAACTACCTCATAGTCGATCACACGACTCTGCCATATCTTCGGAATCTAGATCCTTATCTCTACGATTGTCCATCGGATGCGGGTGGGCACTGTCTCAGTCAGTTGAGTGCCACTGGCCTCTTGCAATTTTCCCAAATCTAGTAAACCCCCTCGGATCTGATCTTAAATAATGGATGCTGACAACAACTATTTCCTTGATATGCAGATGCGCTCATTCTTCGGCGAAGATAGTTGGTTCTCGTGTGGTAGGAAGTGAGGCGACTTGGTCGATCAGTCCAATCGACCCTTTTCGAGTCATGCTTTCTCCTGGCTAATGGTAACTTGACCATAAAATCCATGGTAAGTCGGTCATTTCCTGCCGTTGACCGATAGGCTGCAATAATCTTCCGAAGAACTTGATGCTGCACGCTACCTCTTTGACATACGCCCAGTCGCAGTATCGAAACATATCTTTTCATTCCGGACCACCAGTATGAGACTTTTAAATCTTGATACATCTTTGTGCTACCGGGATGGATAGCAAAAGATCCACTATGTGCCTCTTCAAGTATGACTTTCCTTAAATCATTATCATGAGCTACAAACCGATCTTTATGTCCTGAAAACTCCATTTCATTCCTTTGTAAACTCGGTTTCTTTACCATCTCAATCGACTTATTATGGCATAAATTTTTCATCTTGTCTTTTATTGCCTGCAGCACTCCGATTAAAGCACTGATCTAGCGATCAGTCTAACATTTACTATACCATGTATTGATGACAAATATGACATTTAATGCTACGAGAAGTGTTTGCCTTGTCTTCTGCTCAAGCGTCAGCCTCATTGGTCTTTCTGTGGTAATCATCGATCATGCGGAGTCATAATCTTTTATCAATTCCATCCGTATCTTCGTTGTCTCGAGTTAAGCTCGTTGTGAGAACAATACTTAAGACTCTTATGATTAGTGTAGATGAAACATTTTCTCCATACAAATAATGTCTCAAATTTTCGAAACAAACAATTGAGCTATTCAAAAATCATGGCCAGAATTGGCGTTCTTTTCATCAAACTGTTGTCTTAAAACAGGCTACCACTTTACCCCCTTGCATTAGGACACGTCCAAAGTCCATATTGTGCCATCACTGGAATCCATATATTCTTTGCGAGTAGGTGGCTAAGTAAGAACTGGGGCCTTGGTTAAGAATGCTTTCAACATCAAAACTTCTTTGACATTTTCACTCCATTCATACCTTACATTGGAGCAATCAGTATTAATTGCGGGTCATAGAAAACCCATAACGAATCTCTGTATATATACTGTCCCTAGGAAACTATACTTATGTAACATTTCTTCCATTCAGCAACCAGCTATTTTCTTTGGATCACCCAGTTCTTATTTGACCTTATTCAGAAAGGACACTTCCCAAATTCAAGCAAACCTCATTTATACTCATTCCTGCATACAGCGCTCTTTTCTCAAAGTCTCACAACTTTCTCCCAAAGGTGTGCTAATAAGTGATTATCTCGATCCTTTGAATACACAAGTATGTCGTGTATGAACACTACGATGGCCCAGTCCACATACGATCGGAAAGCCGCGATTCATTGGATACATAAGTGGCTTTAGACATTACAGCCGAACCAAGCGACACATTGCAAGGAACTGTAATGTCGTATCGTGTTCTAAATGTTTTATACTGCATTCACATCTTTAATTCAGCGGAGTGATATAATTGCAAATCTATCTTCAAAGATGCCACTACCGATTGGTCGAGCCGATAATAATCTTGCAGGTAGCAGATACTTATTACTACATCAACTTGTTGGGTTAATATGTCAATACACTAGCGAGTGTACCATCTTTCTTCTTAACAAAAAGCACGGGAGCTCCTGGTGATGCCCAGATTTGAATAAACCCTTTTTCTAGTAGTTTTGTAACGCAATTTCAATTCCTTAGCTCCCTTGGAACCCATTCGTGATCACCATGGATCTTTGGTGTGGCGCTGCACAGTATAACGTCGTTGTGAACTGTTTATAGGTGGAGGCAATCACGGCGCTCCTTTGAAACACATGGGATAGTCACTAACTATAGAGATATCTCCGGACCACCTGACCGCGGCTACGTATCAATCATAAGCTAGTAGGCTTCTTATCCTTTTTCGGACCATTGTTCTAGCAGTGGTACGAATACTCACGTCGAAGTGGTTTATTACCGATGAAAGTTACTTCATCCTCAAAGTTACTTCATCTTCAAAGTTACTTCATCTAATTACGATTGTTCTTAGATCTCTTTTCATTTTACAATCGACTATTCATATGGTATCGGGATAACAGTCCATCCCGATATCACCGTCAAATTCTACAGAAGATAACTCCTCAGTCTCTCAAATTCACCTTATTCTCTTGTTCTTACAGATAATCTCTATACTGCTATTACAATAACACTATGTCGGCGGGATTAATGCTAAGTGTCATGCTAGGTTTCACTCCTCGTGAATTGCAAGTTAGGTAATAATACGGTACACACATATGAATAGGTTGATCTTGGGTCTATCAATGCATGTGCACAATAGTATCGATAGTAAAATTATCTTCATCTCACGCTCTAGGGCATCGATATCTTCTACTGCTTTCATTGCATATGCTCTAGCTGGAGCACGACCATCTTGTCTCCCCAAAGTGTGTGTCCCTTGTCTCGGAACACTTGGTGATGCAACACTTTTGCTACCTTTTTGTACTGATGAAACGATGCCCCGATTTGTGAGGTCTTTGTGAAGGACATGCGATTTATCGTATTTTGTGCTCCGTGGATCCTGACCTAAGAAAAGCGCGGTCATCGACAATGCATTTGTGTTTTCCTTCACAATAGAACAACGAGGAACATCTTGTCCCTAGAAACACCTCATATATGCACCTTGCAAATGATAGTGCCGGTAGAAAAGTATTCTTACCGATGGCACGAGTTCTTCTTTGAATAAATATATTAGTCTACAGATCTCTTACTCACGCTATTGATGAGCACTTTTCTATGATTCTTCTGCTCACTGTCTTCTTTCTTTTCTTTCTACTCTTTCCACATTTTAGAGCACATGTCACAATATTGAGGAGGTCATCATGACAAAACTCGTGACATGGGTCCGACATGGTCATTAAGGCCGCCTTAAAACTTACTATGATTTCACCTCTTCTTTGGTTACTAGCATTTCGGGAGCATACTTGCTCAACCGTGTGAATTCTCTTAGATATTCTGTTACATTCATTTGTCTTTATCTCAGATTATGAAACTCCCGTCTCATGTTAGCCAAATAGATGCGACCCACATAATGCTTCTTGAATTCATCCAAGAAGAACTTCCAAGTAATACTTCGTGGTACTTGGCCCCGGCTCTAAACCCACCACCGATAAGCCTCTGATCCCCGTAGTAACGAGGTCGTACATTCCAACCTTTCTTCACAGGTAATGCATTTGCACCAAAGATTCGCCGGTCCTCTCGAAACACTCGTCTACATAGAAGGCTCATCTTCTTTTCTTCTAAGAAAGTCTACCGGTCGGTACCTTGCCACTCTCTCAATGGATGATCGCTGACGAGCTACCATAGCTGGTTGTGCTACTCTTTGTAACGCCAGAGCTAATTGCTGGAGGATATCTATAAGACTTCCCATCGCGTTCATACTGTATCGATGGAGCATGTGATGCTCGCCTTAACAACCATTACCTGCCAGGATCGGTCTGATCGATTCTTTCGTCACCCTCGATCCTATGGGGATCTGCATCCATGTTTAACGTATTAAGATCGACGAGTTCTACGTCAGAGTCATGTCATCCTTTATATGCAAATGCAATGTATGTCAAATACCATTTTCAAAATCCTTTTGCAAAATCATAGCCTTTTTTTCCGTAAACGCCCAACCGTGCTTTGATACCACTTAAATGTAAAGACTCCCTCTCCGATCCTACCCGACAAGGTGATCCGAAATCGATTCCGTGGATGCTCGCTTAATCTTTTTATTTAATTTTCTTTTTTCAAAAATGTTTGACTAATCCTCATTGACCTAATGTATGATCCGAACCGAGTCTTGGCTATCTCGATCGCTTTGCATTTATCTTATTAAAAACATTTTATTTATGTCAGTTCATTTTAGAGTTTTCACTTACATCTAAGCATCATTTACCTCAGCACGTGACTCCTTTTAGTATTTCGTAATCGGTCATAAACAATAAAGCCCATAAATATTTACATTTATACAAACACATTTACATTAAAAGCATTCTATGCCTCTTCAAAAAGGAGTACAAAACAATGTTTCTGATTTAACTCGTTTGATTACAAAATATCAATGTTCAAAAATGCGATGTATGCTCATGTCGGGGTATATACTTATACGCCACACGCTTTCCCTATGACTCCACGCTTCTTGTTCTTAGCCTTCTTTCCCGTTCACTCGATACCTGAGCATAGTTAAAACTATACGCTAAGCATTTTCATGCTTAGTGGTTCTATACAGTTTTCTATCTAACACAACATGCTTTTATCCAATCATGCTTGTTACTCTATTTCAATGGTCAATGCATAAACAATACATATGCCTATACATTTATATTATTACTTTATTTACAAACATGCATTTTCACGTAACAATTCTTTCACAATTCAATTCATTTAGATTTAAGCATGTACTCATAAAGGTGTATTTATTTACAACTTACTTTTCACTCATCATGTTTGTTATGTCACCTGACTATTCAATTTATTTCACGACGGATTTCATTGTGAATCCTATCTTGTGTATCATTCGGTAATGTGCTTACTCCATTTAGTACTTTGCTCACCATCATGACGATGCCGATCGGGTGCATCCCACCAAGGGGACATTTAGCACATAATTTTCCATCATGGCAGAGATGCCGACATTGGTGCATCCCGCCAAGGGTCATTTATATTCACTTATCTGCTATGTCACCATATGACAATATCATTTGCAATTCAATTAAATGCACACAAGCAAATATTTGACAATTCCTCACAATTTCTCTATTTCAAAACATTATGCGATTTTAGATTTCCTTTCAATTGACGTATGCATATTCCATACAATCATTTCTCATTCACATAGTAAACTATCAATACATTTGAAGTAAGGATAGAGGTTCAGTGAACAAACCAAATTATCGATCCCTTGTCTCTTTCGATACCAATCCTAGGTCAGGTTGTCGTCTTCACCTGTACCTTAGCCTCTTCAAATCTGTAACACCACAAACATTTGTTAAATGATTTTTTTTCATGGAATTTAATTTTTAGGTGTTTTAAGGTCCATCATGAATTTATAATAATTTTGTGAATTATTTCTCAATTAAATGGAGCCTAGAAAATATACCCAAGAAGGGGTCAAATTCCGAGAAGGACTCGGGCAGAATTTTTAAAAATACACAATGAATGAAATAAATTATGGGAATTTTTATGAAGCAAATTAAGGTCCAAATATATGTTATAAAAATAAAATTAATGAAAATACATAAAAAAAAAATAATAAAAATATGTGAATAAAGGGAACTGGTGGGGGGAAGTCAAGAGATTTTGTTGACCAAGGGCCAAAGAGACATTTTTAAAAATTCCCAGGCTCTAAAAAAATTCAAGAAAACCTGAGACTTAAGAAATATTGAATTCAATTTTTAAAAATATTAGGCCTCAGAAAATCCAGCAGGAAAAAACAAAAGAAAAATTGAAGAACCCTAGGTTCTCCATTCGCGAACTCGGGAAGGAAGAAAATTTTGTTGCAGCCACCCCTTTGAATCAACCTGTTTTTCACAGGGAGACTTCTGAAGGCATATTAAAGCTCTATGGTTTTTAATTTTGGTTTTGCATGGTCTGTATTGGAGGAAAGGGGCTGAATTGATAAATGGTTGTTGTTTGATGGTCAATTAGGTCGCTTTGGAATGAATTAATTGTTCTAATGTGTATGCTAGGTTGCAATTGCATTTGAATCTATAGAATGTGACCTAAGAGGTATGAATTAGGTCTGGTATGTTTAAAATTTGGGGAAATGTATTTAGAATGAATTGAGGTGGTACTAGTGGAATTAAGGGTTGATCGATTGAATGTGAATTTATGTTTGAAGGTCGACTTGGACAGAATTACAGAGGACTCCACTTGACGAATTTTAGGGCCAATTTGACATCATTGGAAAAGCATGGATAGTGAAATTTTTTCTCCACTGGGTTTCAGGTCTTTTCGACGCCTAAGAGAGAAAGATATAGGCAAATACTAACTGATGAGCACCCCGCAAAAAAACGAGTTTAGTAACATTAAACATTAGATAAGAAAATTAGTTGTGAAATTGAATATTAAAATTATAATTTTGGGTATTTAGATGTTTTTAAAGGCAGAATGTTAGCTGTAAGGAAGTAAAAGGATTTTAAAAAATTATTTAAAAAGCCTGCCAGCGATTAAATAGAAACTGCAAACGACCTAATTTATAGTGGCCAACAAGGTATGGCTCAAGAGATTTTGATGTTATCTTTATATTTCTTTTCTTGCATGAATATTGGTATAGCAAACAAAGTTTGGGAAGGCTCACGCTCAGGTGAATAGCCTAATGAGCCTCGACTAATAGGGGTGAGAATTTATATCATCGTGATTTCTGCACCTTCAAATGTATAGCGGTGTTTTCATTGTTTGATTTGATCGTAGTAATTGACTATGATTAAGACTCCTTATTCTTGAAAGCATTCATTGAATCTGAATTTGTCATATGCCACAAGTCACGGTCCCGATGAATATTCATGCCGAAAGTACTTATCAACTAACTCTTTATTGTATTTGGTGTTATCTCGTTTACGCCGAGTACTACACTATAACTCAGAATCGCACGTCATTTGGTCAGTATGAATCACGTAAAAGCCTTAACTGATCGGGGCGGTCATCAGGCTATGTGCACATGGTACCGTGCGGGCAGCGTTGCCTTCTAGAGTATAAGTGGTAAAACTCTAGGCGTAACCCTACCATTCCTACTGGACTTATCGGAGTGTACTGATTCCAAAAGATAAAGTTGCAGTAAAGGAATGTACTGATTCCAAAGATAAAGTTAAAAAGGAATGTACGGATTCCAAAGATAGAAGCTAAAAGGAATGTACGGATTCCAAAAGATAAAGTTAAAAAGGAATTTGACTTCGAATGGGTAAACTATATTTCGTGGTTTCAACTCTAAAACTCATTTGATATTGTTGTTCATATTGCCGCTATTTCATTGCATAACCTATGTACTCGTGATTGATTGATTTGCATAACCATCCTTGTGAGCTGGCCTCAGTACTAGGCCTCACACACAAGTATGGTGATATATTTTACTCACAAGAGTTATCTCACCCCCGTTGATTTCCTCCTTTTCAGGGTAGACAGCGAAAGGAGAATCCAGTATTTCGACCACTGATCTCTATTTGAAACTTGTAATGGATTATTATTTTGTTTATTTGGTGAATGAGAGTCTAAGTTTCCAAAAGGCTCCATGGTGAATTAACTTGGTTATCAAGTTAATTATTCGTTGAATCGAGCAAATTTTCAATAGTCGAAGTCGATAAATTTTGCTGATGAAACCTTATTGATATTTATGATGAGACCGTTGAGGTCGCTTTTTGTTAGTGGATGACCACGGATATCATTTTGTTATGTTATTCGAGATAATATCATGATATGAGATTTGAGTTAATTATTAGTAGATTTAGACTGGAGCACATAATAATGTGGATTTGTCATTAGTTATAGAAACGAATAGGTCTCTACTTAATTTTTGGTAAAAATTAGCGGGATTCTGAAGTTGTTAATGTTTTGGTGGCCTTGCTTCACCCATTCCCTAGCGCCGCCACAGCCTATAAAAGTGGGATGTACAAAATCTTCACTTAAGTCGGTTGACCATTAAAGGGAGCAAGAAAATGGGAAGAGACCCAACCAAAACTTGATCCTTCTCGTCTCAAATTTCCTTCTCCCTTTCTCCTCCTCCAAAACGGATTGCTCCAAATGAGCTCCCTTAGACCACATTTTGGTCTTTAACCTCATTTAAGTGTAAGGCCATGTTTGGCCTTCCACATTTATTCTCATTTTTTTTCCTTTTTGGTCTTAAGTCACTTATCTTCACGAGGGCCTTGCTCGCCAGCCAAAAAAAATGCATTCTTTGACTCTAAGTTTCTCCCAAATTGCTTTATAGCCCATTTCATTTTATTTGCACTTCAACTCTCATATTACACTTAGACATATAAACTTATTTACAATTGAACCTTAGTCCTCATTTGACAAATTTCAAATTTGCCCTTTACACTTGGGTTAATTTCCGGGTCCAATCAATTCTCATTTAGCATATAATATTTGCATTTGGCTCTTAGCCATATAATCATTTAATCAATATTCATTTAACAATTCCTAGAAAATACCCAAGTTGGCTCAATTTATACCCGGAATATATAATAATTTTTATTATAAAAATTCTAGGGTATTTTTGGGGCGTTATACGGAATACATATTTTTATTTATATATATCCCATCATAGAATTGGGACTCGTGTCGGTGATTTGTTATCCAGTGCACCAAAAGCATAGGTTAAATTTGATAAGGGCAAAATTATAATGAGATTGAAAAGTGCACGATTTGTGCTTTGAATGATTTTTTTTTCTTTCTTTTTGCCTATGAAAATGCATAGCTTGAGATGACCAATGAATTGTAATTGATTTATTGAATAAATATATAAATATGTATTGTACTGCATTGGTCATTGAAAATTGTACAAAAGCATTGTTTTATAAATATTGCATGTTTCGATTTAAAATGAAATGAAGAGAGAATAGAATCAGAGGAACCACAAAAGCATGAAATGCTTAGCGTTGTTTTGGCTATCGCTACAGTACTAAGTAGAAAGCAAGAGGGACCAAAGATCACCGGGCGCATAGTCACCGTCAAACAGAGCAGAGTATAAGTAAATGCTTCGTCCCATGCATATCGTTCCATTCATGATATTTTGTAATTATTTTGTATTGAATTCAATAATGTAAAAGTCTTCATGAGAAGAATATAGTTTTGACTCATTTTGTTTTGGATATTCATGGAATGTGTTTTAAAGAGAGGTGAACTCTAAGAATATCATTTTGTAAATGTTTTTGATATTGAAAACTCTGATAAATTTTGTAAATGATGGTACAAATATAGGAGTTATCCCAAAATGATGGGCCTTCCGCAAAATGTTTAGTTTCCGTAAAAATGTTTAATGTATATTTTTATGTATACCCAATGAGTATTTGAAATGCGTTTGGTATTGAAAATGTATTCACATTTGCATTGATTTTTTTTTTTTTGTATTTGGATTGGAATGAAAGTGAGAACCGCTGCTTCCCTAACCAGTCTGATTCCCCAATCGAAGCCTGCCTGCAGGGGGCGATCGCAGCAAATTTGTTCTCAGTGGAGGTCATGAGATCAAGACAGGCTGTGCTGCCTAGGACACCACTTCGATAGAGATGCAAAATTCTTGAGTTACTTTTGGAAGACCTTGTGGTGTGTTAGGAACCGCTATTGTTTTCACTACCATTATCCACAAAACCGATGGTCAAACTGAGTGTAGTGAACAGAGCCTTGTCTACTTTGTTGAGGGCTATCATTAAAAAGAACATTAAAACATCGGAAGACTGTTTGCCACATGTTGAGTTTGCTTATAACCGTACTATACATTATGGCACTAAATTTTCCCTTTTTAAGATTATATATGGTTTAAATCCATTAACCCCTTTGGATTTATCTCCTTTACCTATGTCTGAGCATGTTAATCTAGATGGCAAAAAGAAAGAAGAATTTGTTAAGTAAATTCATGAGAAGGCAAGACTCAACATTGAGCGAAGGACTGAACAATATGCTAAACAAGCTAACAAAGGGCCCTGCCAAGTTGTCTTTGAACCCTGAGATTGGGTTTGGGTGCACATGCATAAGGAAAGATTTCCCTCACAAAGGCGATCCAAGTTGCTCCCTAGGGGCGATGGTCCTTTTCAAGTCCTCGAGTGCATCAATGACAATGCATACAAGCTAGATTTGCCTGGTGAGTATACTATAAGTGCTACTTTTAACATCACTGACTTGAGTCCTTTTGATGCGGGTGATGATTTGAGGACAAATCCTTTCCAAGAGGAGGGGAATGATGGAAGCATGGCTATGAATGGAGCGCTGACCCGCTTTAAAATCCTACTGTGCCTCATGCCATGAGCCAGGCTAAGAGGATTCAAAGAAGCCCTTCATGTTTTAACTGAGATGCCCACGTGAAGAAGTCATGTGTTCAACTCCAAAAAGGAAACAAAGATGGTCCACGCCATCAAATTAAATCCCGATTGACCAAGAGCCAAGGCATTTTGACTTTGCTGATTTGCTGCTATTTCGAGCTAATTTTCTCGCGGGATTCGTGTTTAATTTATTTTGATTTTCACGCTATTTTGGAGCTAATTTGGCGCTGATTTGTTGTTGATTTATTCTAGATTGCGGCTGGTTTGATTCCCAAGCCTTATCTTAGAATTATCTAGTTTCATTTTTTTTTGCTTCTCCTCATGGACATGTTTTGTTTAGCCAGGTTACTTCAGAAACAAAGATGTTAGTTTCCTTTCTTGGTTTTGGCCAAATATTTACTTTCATTGTGGCCGAATATTTAGTTTCTATTCTTTATATTTTGGGCCTATTTATAAGCTTGTTATCCCTACATTCTTCAAGTTTTAAGCATTAATAAAATTGATAGTTTAAATTTCTCTTTGGTTCTTAAAAGAACTCTTTGAACTTATCGATTATTCTGTGGCGTTCATCAAGACTTATCAATCAGATCTCCATCACCGATTGTGGCGTCCTCACATATCAAGGTTCTTACTTCTCTATAAGCAACGGGTCAAGGTCTTTCATCTAAGCCAAATACTAGAGCGGTTCTTCTAAGCTAATCTGATCAAGTGGTTTCACAAGTCGACGCAACACAACCCCCAAAAAGATATTGGAAGATCCGACGACTATCATTGATCGAATCCATATAATAAGGTTCTATTTCTTCGCTCGACACACCATTCCATCAGTGTTCGTGTGGAGTTACACTGTGAAACTATTCCACAATTTTAAGATACGATCAAAATATCGCTTAGGTATTCACCACCTCGACCGTCAAGAGCTTTCTATACTTTACCAAGTTGGTTTTGTACCTCATTCTTGAATGTTTTGAAATTTTCCAAAGACTCATCCTTATGTTTCATCAGATAGAGATAACCATATCTACTATAATCATCTGTAAAGGTAATGAAGTATTGGTAGCCTCCTCTGGTAGTAGAACTTATCAACCCACATACATCGCTATGTACAAGGCCTAATAAGTCATCAACCCTTTCACTATGACCTATAAAGGGTGCTTTGGTCATTTTGCCTAGCAAACAAGATTCACATACTTCTTAAGATTCAAAATCGAATGAATGTAAAGTCCATCTCTGATGGAGTCGAACACGTTTTCGCTTATACGACCTAAACGACAATGCCAAAGATAGGCTGTGTTTAAATTCATTAGATCTAAAAAACCTTGGTATTAATGTTATAGATGGACTTTGCATTTGGATTGTCATGGTTTAGGATATGGAGATCATTTGATAAGTGAGCATCCCTATAAAAGATATCACTGTAATAAATGGTGCAAGTATAATTCTTAATAATAAAAGAGAATCCAACCATTTCCAAACAAGAAATGGAAATGATATTCCTACTCATTGCAGGAACATAATAACAATTATCTAATTCCAAAACTAGTCCCGAAGGCAATGATAAATAATAAATTCCTACAGCTAAAGCAGAAACTTTTGCTCCATTGCCTACTAGTAGGTCCACCTCGCCTTTAGCCAATGATATATTGTTTTTGAGACCCTGCACATTTACACAAATGTGAGATCCATAACTGGTATCCAATACCCATAAAACGGAAGTAGATAAATTGACTTCTATTACATAAATACCTGAAGATGTAGTCTCACTACCCTTCTTCTTCTTCAAATCTTTCAAGTAGAGCTTGCAATTCTTTTCCAATGATAGCTCATCACAGTAAAAGCATTGCCCTTCCTTTCGTTCCTTAACCTTAGGCCGCTTAGTTTGTGCTTTTTCCTTTAGTATCAAGATCGGGGCTTGGGGGCTTCTCATATCTCGGGCTCGCCCCTTTATTACCCATTTCCTCTTCGTGTCCTTACCCTTACCCTTTTGAACCATCAGAACATTACTAGTAGTCTTAATGTTCTATTCAGCAGTCCCAAGCATCCCATGTAGCTCATAAATCATTTTCTCCATGTCATGCATATTGTAGTTCATAAAAAAACCATCATAAGCATCAGCAGAGTTCGAGAATGATATTAAGGGCCACTCAAGCACTGGTAGACCAAGCTTCTAAGATTTATCTAGGTAAATTTCTTCATTTTTAAGACATGAGGGTCAGAACAGATGTCTGTAATCCATTTTGTAGGAAAGTAATGCCTTTTATGGTGGCAAACCTCTCACGCGGGCATGCTTTAGAACACTCGAGACAAGTTATCGTTGCAATGCTCTCCATATAAACCATCACCAAGCTCATTCATGGCTGCAAGTACGAGGCATTTAACATTGATCGAATCATTTTGATGTTATTATATGTATCCCTTTGATCCCTAGAGCATTTGTCAGAGGTTCTTCGTGTGATAGGAACATCTATAACCTTCTCGCATGAGAACGATTCTCAAGTTTCTATGCCGCTCAAGGAAGTCAATTCCATCGAGCTCATTCTTCTCAAGGACCAATCGTAGTGAAAAGGTGGTATGTTGTTTGCTTATCATGTCATATTACAAAGTATTTTAGAATTTCAATAATTAAATATGTGAGGCATAAAATACTCCCACTAAATATTACTAAGATTAACCCTCTTATTGACCGATAATCTCAATATTTGAGACTTTAGTGGTCTAAGACCCATATTTCACCAAACTCTAAGTGAGCTTTGGCTTATCACCCAAAGTCTAGTTATTTAGGTAGGTAACCAATTACCAATTGTATTCCTAATGTAATTTAGATTCCATGGGACTTGACAATCACATGTCATAAGTAAAATCCTCAATGCCCTAGGTCCAAATTGTTTTCGATAACCTTGTTAAGTCCACCTCAAACTCATACATATGGATATTACCATTATCCATCGCCTTACTAAGATGGATTACATGCCCCCGCTTGAGATGACCCATGTAGTCAATCGAAGTCTTGATAAGTGTGAAATTATGGTAGGCATTTTATGACTTAATTTCTAAAGAGGGATTTAATTTATATTTTAATACTACCATTTCAACTATAATTCATCCATCATACCATTCATATCATCACATGCATGTAATAATGGCATAAATTAAACGTGTCATAGCATGGCCTGTAACTAGATTTGATCTTCATAGCCAATATGAAGATCAAAGGTCAACTTCTGTAAAAACTCCAACTCCATGGATTTGCCTCGAATGTGTCAATGGTATCCACCATCGAATAAGAGTTTGAGAAGAATGCATCCTCTACCGCCTTGTGATTTTTGAAATCTCTATCCTTGAAAGCAAATTTATTCTTCTTTACAATCAGATTTATACTTTACAACTTATAAATAAATTACAAGAAATAAACACGACACGCATGTCGTATTTGGATTAAATAGCCCAAAAATGCTTAAAAATTAAAAACGACACGCAGGCCGTATTTAAATTACATATCCCAAAATAAACAAATATTTAAATTACAACATCCACATTCACATTGGTCTAAGGGCCATGCTATGCACCATACATATTTTTCACAAAACATACAATAATTATAATATCTCAATAATTTATGTGTAGACCGTGATTTTGTAACATCATGACCCAAGCCAGATGATAGTCAAAATTGGTTTGAATTAATTGTAAGAATTCCACTTGAAACAAGCATGACTAATTCAAAAACACTCATAAGAATTAATTTGAAATGTTATGAATTAATTCAAAGTTAATTGTATTAATTAATTCGAAACGTTATGAATTAATTCAAACTTAATTGTAAGAATTAATTTGTAAGCATTAATTTGAAACGTTATGAATTAATGCAAACTTAATTGTAAGAATTAATTCGAAACGTTACGAATTAAATGCAAACTTAATGGTTAGAATTTGAATTCAAAATAAACCCTTACATTTTTCAAAAGATGGTTTGTCACGCCCCTAACCTGCCTTGGATTATGAAGTGGCTTAAACTATACTGACTCCTTTTACTCGCTTTTCGCATATCGTGGTTCCAAGTCTTATAATTGGATCAAAATATCATATTCAAAGATATAAAAATAAAACTACCATCGTAGTGGTGTTTACAGTGTCGATACATATAGTCCTGAGTTCCATTTACATATACATAAAAACTGTACATTTACATTTATGATAATCGTAGCTAAACCCATGGGTGACTGAATTTCATAAGTGTAAGCCGGTCAAAGAGTATGCGTAAGATCGCGACGTCTCCTTCTATACCACCTACACTGATAAAACTCCGTGCTAAGCTTTACGCTGCTGGGAAACATATGACTTATACGTATACAGATGCAATTAATACTACTTACAAGAAGCATAACAAAGAATGTGATATACAAGAGCAGATATTAGAATTTCAGATGGATTCAGAGATAACAACTTATACACATACTTATTTATATAATTTATACTTGTTCGTATCTCCCGTAGAGTTACAGAGCTTATACGTGTACGGAGGTACCCGTAGGTACTACGTGAACTTATACTTATACAGTATGCAGATTCAGAGGCATTCATGTAACGTAACGATGTACATTACTTTAATTTTATTCATTATTCAGACTCTTATCATATAACTCAATAATTACCTAGACTAGTAATATGAATGAGCTCCACATTAACACAACAAGCACTGATAAATGCAGAGGCACTGAAACAGAAAAGACAGGGTGAGTGCCGGGGCTAATCGGCAGAGAGTACCGCTGGACTAATCGTAGAGTATCGGGCAATTAAATGTGCCAAGCACTCCAGCCATAGAGCCGTCAGCATTTCAATCGAAGTACTGGCATTATACATTCCGCCAAGTAACAGAGGTGGCGTGTCATTCAATATCCAGTCTTAGGCAGTTCTATAATTATATGTATTCAGGAACTTATTTTCTTATCATAGGGGCATTAAGTTTGCCAATATCAAACTCGCTTCGCCGAGGTAGCGAGGTACGGTGCGTTTTCCACTTTGTTTCATTCTTATTTGAACCCACGTTACCATTTATTAGTATTCTCGTGACTACTCTATAATCGGGGCTTAACAATGCACTCCGATACAAAATCGTGGCTACGAGAGCTAATCTAAGAGTTCGGCATCGCATCGATACCCCTTTGATCGGTACCCCACCAACCACATGTTCAGGAATGGGCACCTGCATCTGCATCACTTTGATTCCCGACCACGGTATCTAAGATTCCACCTCTCGTACCTGCACGGCACCAAAACGCAGCCTTCGCTCAGAAATGGCGCATTTCGCCATTTCTCACTCACTTTCAATAAACCTCCATTCCATCATACATCAAAACCCACCACATGGATCCACCCAAAACAACTCCACAAACACTAGAATGGGTGGTTTAGACATAACCAAACCCTAGACAAAGAATCTAAGAATCCATACAAAAGTCATAAACTATACAAAACCCTGTGAAATGAAGGATTCATGATCATCTTATACAAACTAGGGTTTTACCAACCCAACTTTCAACACATCTAGGGTTAGGATGAATTCCTAACTAAACCCTAGAAATGGAACAAACTAATACCCATACAAAAGTCCAAAAATCCATACCTTACCATACAAAATCATAGCCATCCACAATCCATACCAAAATCATAGTTTCCATACCTTTCCTCTTCTTCTTCTTCTTCTTCTACCTCTTCTTCTTCTCTTCTCCTCTCTTTTTCTTCACGTTTTTGCTCTCCCAAAAATGAGAGACCAAACTTGGTCTTCACCGCTTTTTGATTTTTTACCTCCCTTACACCCTTTAGTCCTTCATCTCTCCCTATTTACAAATCAACTTATGTTATTTCCACTTTAGCCCATAATCTTCTTACCTTATGACTTTTATATCCTGTTTTAACAAATTCCACTTTTATCCTTATATCTTGTACAAATTCCGGGTTTCGAAATTTTCTCACTTAGCAAAATAATAATTGCAAAAAATTTTAAAATGCACTTATAATATATCCTAATTATGTTTTAAAACGACTTAGTGTATTTCAAGAGCCATGGTTGCCCTGGTATTCAGTGGCAACGCCTTAGCGGAGCCAAGGCAACGCCCTCGTCGTGGTCCAACCGACCGGGGTCACTGGCCGAGGGGTAGCACTCTGCAGAAGGGCTCGTGGGCGCACTCTTAAAAAAATACAAAGAACCCGAGATCCTCGCGTAATCGATTAACATTCTTTCCTAGTACCATTGCCTTCATGATTATGGAATTACGTAATCCATATATGTCAAGATGCATCAACCATGCATAAAGACATCATCATCCTTAATGAACTACTGAAACTTATGTATCATCTATGCATCAAGATGATGATTTTTAATGAACTATACCTATCATATGCATCATCTATGCATAAAGATACAATTTTTAACATATTAGATGAATTCATACACATCATATGCATAGAAAATAAAGAAACCATACTGATCGAGGTCACAGAAAATAAATTCCAAAATTGCCAAAGAAAGATCAAAGAAATGACATGACTGTGATGGTGGCTCGAAAAATTTCCAAAAGGAGATAAAGTCCGTCTAAGTGATCCCAAGCTTCATATCTTTCCAAGAAAACTCAAGTCGAGATGGATTAGTCCCTTCGCCATTCATTAAGTATATCCCAATGGAGAAATGGAACTCTTCAATTCAAATGAGAGCCAAACTTTCAAAGTTAATGGCCACCGCCTCAAGCCTTATGCAGTCCCCTTTGGACCAGATAAGGAGGAGCTCACCCTCTTTGAGCCTCAAAATGCTTGAAAAATTTGGTTATGAGGACTCAGTCTCCCTTGAGACTGTAGAGTCCATATCCTTTTTGTTGTATTTTTATATTATATTACATTATTATATTTTTCCTTAAATTTCTCTCTCTTAATTTGATCTTAATTTTAGCTCCTATTTCCTATTCCTATTCTTATTTGGAATTTTTGTGTTCATTTTTTCCAGTGGTTTTTATTATTGCTTTTCGCTGTGAAAGTCAAGTGTCCAAAATCTACAAAGAGCAAATTCCAAAAGCTCCTCGCCATTTTCGCATTGTAACCCCTGCGAAATTTTGCAGATTTTCGAAAGGGTTGCGAAAATTTGCAACCCTCTCCAAGCCAGGTTCGTAACCCTCTTTGCTCAATTCCAAAGTCCTTGCAAACTTGTGTCGACCTTCATTACACCTCCTTGTTCCCAAAGCCTGCAATCTTTGAATCCATACACTTTATCCTCCACCTCCTCCTACATCCGTCGGAATCCCAACCCCAAGCCAATAAATAGAAGACCACCCTCCCTCATCTCTGCATATCCCACAAAAACCCTTACGAAACCCTCATCCTTTCCTGAGACATCCTCCCCATTAGTTTGGAACCATGGCTAAAACCCGAGGAAGGCACAACTCCTCATCCCAAGCCCTTCCGAGACCCTCATCCCATCCCTGCACCACACAGCCCATCTAAGTCCCCGCGAGCCCGAAACCACCAAACTCGCGCCTCCGTCTCCCATAGTGCACAGTACACGACTGTAGCTTCACCCATTTCAAGACTCCATCCACCTACTGGCCAAAGACGCAGTAACATTCTTCAAGATAACTGACCTCTTCCACCGGGTGAAATCTTCACAACACAACCTGTGTGCCTCAATAGTCTTCACCTTCTCCGGGCACAACTTCTCCCATTCCCAAGACAGAGTCTCTTGGCTCTGCCATCAGGAGCCACTTTTTCCCTATGCCCTAGTAGCAGGGAAAACTGATTATCATAGTAAGGAGTTCCATGTTGAGAACTTCTATGCCATCTCAGCCTTTGCCAATCAGTCGGAGCTCCAGGATTCTATGAGGCTCATTCATCGCTACTCTCTTGAACCGTTTATGACTCCATGTAGATTTTTCTACCTGAGAGTGGTGATAGATTTTTATCAGACCATGACCTCCAGGGGTGAGTGCTACCCTACTACTCTTCATTTCACCATTGATGGCCAGCAGGGCGTATTAAGAGCAGCCGATATAGCTGCATCTTTTCAACTTCTAGTGGCTCTTGCTAATTCAACAGACTTCAGGTAGTGGCCCCACCCTTCGCTCTAAGAGATGATCCAGGTTCTGTCATGCAACACATATGCTGGGCCTATACTTTTTAGGAGGTAGCTTTCTTCAGATGCTCTTTGTGGACCATGTGTTGCAGTCTAATCTATTCCCTTTATAGCATGTCGTACAGAGGCGAGGAACCATCCTTGAGGCCTTATTCTGTATCTCTAAGGGCTTCTGGTTTGGCCCACAGGATCTTATTATGACATCCCTATTTCAGTTCGAGGAGAAGATCCACAGAGAATCTCGCAAGGCCAAGACTCCACTCTTGCTCTCGCTACGCTTCTCCCATGTTTCGAAAGCACTGGGTTTTCCCCGCCGAGCTGCAGACGCTGTACCCCCATCGTATGCAAGGCCACCTTTACAGTAGAGAAGTGGTAGTTTATGCTCGAAGCTCTCCCTCTTTTGGCCTTCCCTCTTGGCTGGGGGAAGACGCAGGCACTCCCCAGAGATATAGCACATCGCTCTACCCCCGCCCACACAGCCTCACATCCTACCGCCATCGCACTCGTTTCCTACAAACCCGATCTTCCCATCGAGCCCCTACTACTCAAGCTGGTCCTAGTACATCTACATAACCTATGGAGTTCGTCCACATTTTTGCATAGGACTTTCTTGCGATCATGGCCTCTGTTCGCAATTTCACCGCTACATCACAAGCCTTTGCTGCTGCCCATACTCACAAGGTACGCCAGATGACTCCATAATCAAGGCATCCCGCCGATCTGCGCCTCGCTCGCTACATGTTCCGCTTTACCCTCCGTACCCAATGCTTCAGTGATTCTAGCGCTTCTCTCCAAGAGCCAGCCTTAATGCACTCGCCTCCAACAATTTCAAAGAATCCCACCAAAGAACTTCACCGGGTTTACCGTACCGATCATCCTTCAGTTCCTACACATTCACACGATGAGAATAGGATTCCACCCTTGTAGGCTACGAGGTGTCGCCTCCTTTAAGTTTCCTGATGAGCCACGTGAGGACAGTGACATTTGGTCGGGGAGGATTAAGAAAGTGTTCTTTATGTTTTGAGCAAGTTTGTTTTGAATAGTTGAATGGCTTGCTGGTTTTTCTTTTAACAGTATAGTACATGTTTTTATTCTCTAGTACATGCTTCTAGTTCATGTTTTTAGTTCTCAGTTTCTTATTTTTCCTATCAGATTTCTCATAATTTTTTTTTTTTTTTTGTAATCCTCAACTTGCAGTGGGAGGAATTGAAACCTTTTCTCAATACTCTTGATTTTAGAGTGGTGTTATGCCTATAAGAGTTGATGAATTGTTGAAAATCCTCTTGTATTCAACCTTACTTCTTCCACCTTGAACTAACCACACATTGTGCACATTAGTTATCATTTATAAACTAAAAAACTGCCTTGTCTCCTAAGCATTGCAAAAATCTGGCCTAGTACTTTTGACCACCTTTAATAGGTTGGGATCCCTATAAAGACCAATGTGTCTCAAAAAAAAAAAAAAAAAAGAAAAAGAAAAAGAAAAAGAAATTTGTGACATACCTTGAAACAGGCACTAGAGGGTATATGGCGAAAGTCTTTAAAGCCCCGGTGCCACTAAGTAACTAGTTTGGGAGTCATCGCTTTGTTGGGGTGAATAGGTGGAGTTAGCAATTTGTAGGTGTAACAGATTATCGAACTTATTAAAGTGGGGTGTCTGAGAAGAGTCGATGGTTGAAAGATCCTTTATGACTTGATGCCACTGAAGCCTTGATGGGTTCAGGGTCATCGGTGGACCCTCATTACATGGTTCAATTTGTGGTCGATACCCTCGGCATTGCACCCACAATAAAAAGTTTGTGAAATAAATGAAGATCCTGGTCTATTGAGGTTGGTTGGCACGCTGGCGTATTAGAAGAGATAAGGTTGAGGAAGGACCGGTTTAGATTTTTTTGGAAACTAATCAAGTTAACACTTAGGTTTTTGTGGAAGGTTTCGGGTTGGTTCTCACAGGAGTTGAAATTCTTTTGATATTTAGTTACTGCTTTATACTCCTCTTGAGATAGTCATTGGGCAGGATTTTGATGAGTTTTGTTGAAGGTTGGGTTTTATCACCTTATTGCTTTTGGAAAACCATTTTTTTGTGGATATATATATATAGTTCATCTTGCTTTTGATTGCTTTATTCTTCCTTCATTGATAAGGGACTAGAAATGTGTCGATTGGGGGGAGTAATTAATACCAAAATAGTGTTGATTCACACCCTTAACACTCCATGTTTTAAGCACTTTTTGTGTAGTAATCAGCCTAATTGACCCACTTGACATGTTAAGGGCCTAGCAAGGCTACTAATCAATTTTTGTGCAAGATTTGTTGTTTTCAAAGGCTATATATCTCAAGGTGGGAATTGAGCTCAAAGCATGAAGAGCACGATTCTTGGGTTTAGAGCTTCGAAGAATTTAGAAAGGCATAAATGTAGAAGAACAAACGAAGCAGCAACGCCAGAATTCGCAAGGTTGCGGTACAGCAGCCACTTTTCGCGACCCTGCGAAATTTTGAAGCCAGCAATAAATGCGCACATTTGACTTTTTGAGTTTTTTTTTGTGTTTTTCCCACTTTCTCCTCATGTAATAGTGTTTGATTTGTATATTTGGTAATTTGTATTGACTTTGGTGGTATGAAATACCCCAAATAAGACTTTGTAGATAGTTTTTTTCATTATTCATTTTATCAAAGTTGGGTTTTGGGAAGCTTGTTCGAGAAGCTCCCGTTTTCTCTCATTTTCTTTCTCTTTTCTCACTAACCAAACACCCCCTGAGGATGATTTCTCAGAGGATGAGTGGCTAAATCTCCTCCCTCCTTGAAGTAAAGGGGCACTGGGCAAAGGAACCTGTGGTAAACCAAGGGTTTCCATGTTTTTAAAGCAGGTATTCAATGTCATTAATGTTACTTCCTTTAACTCTAGGTTTTGATCCCTTCGAGTCACCTTGAATGGTTGATATTTGGTAAGCTTTCAGGCTCGTTTGGATGCCAATGCTAGATCGGTGATGTTCATTGGTGCTATATGAGCCATTGGAAGGTGAGTCAAGGAGACATGTGTTTATTGATTGAGATCATTAGTGAGAAGTGAATGCTATTTTCAAAAGGATATTTATCGAGGGTCAGTTTTTATAGCTCAATGAAGAACCGATTCGGGAGATAACTATATGTTATCCTCCCCAATGCGAGGAAAAGACCCGAAAACCCCCTCATTTGCCTAATGAACCTAAGCCTAGTGACCCGATACTTCAAGGGACTTCTTTTCATATTTTAGTAAGTTTTTACTTTTAGTTTTAATCACTAAAATCCACTCTTTTTATCACAACCCCGATATCCAAAATGAAATCACCTGTTTAAGCCTCATTGTCAGTCATTTCAATGAAGAAAACCCATCTCTGTGGACGATCCTGAAACCACTATACTATAGTAGCTATGCTATGCTAGTATGAGGTATGAGGTTACAAATTTGTTGATTAGTATCCCACTGGGCCATGAATCAGCATGTGATTGTAGGTATATGCACATGTGAATTTCAGGATGAAATTCTTTTAAAGGGGGAAGAATGTAAAACCCGGGTAAATTTGAGCTTTTCCAAAAAAATGGGGCAAACACGGAAAACTTGCCGCTACGATACAAGTTGAAAACCTAGAAGTTTTCTAGATCTCAGATGAAGAAACAGATCTCATCGTTGGGTTCTTCACGTGAAATTTAGTTGCCCAGGCGAATTTCGTTGAATTCCAAGATAGTCGAGATTTCCCGTTTCGAGAACCTTGCAGTGTGAGGCCGAGCCCGGTCGAACCGATTAGAGTCGAACGAAACCGGGGGCCTGTTTATTTCTTTTTATTTTTACGTATTTATTAAATTTTCTTTTTCAAAGTGTGACCGAATCCACAGGCCCGGGCAGACTCAGTTTTACTCCAGCGTTTCAATTATCTTATCAAAACATTTTCTTTATATTATTTCTCTTTAGGTTCGATTTGTGGAAAGCATTTTCAAATGGTAGGCCTGAACATTCACATTTCACAAAAGCAATTACAATGAAGGCATTCTATGCCCTTTCAAAATGATATACAAAACCAAACATTTCTTTGGAGTTCAACTATTTGTTCACAAAATTTTTAATGTTCAAAAAGGAAATGATATGCATGGCGGGGTATGTACTTATCTTGCCCGCCTTTCGCTTTATGACTACGTGCTTCCACGATCTTGTCTTCCTTCTGTCTACTCGAAACCTGCGCATAGATAAAACTATACGCTAAGCATTTTCATACTTAGTGGTTCTATCTGATTCATTTAATATTCAATTTAACTCGTCATGCATTTAACATTAAACCATGCCTATTATATCAACATATACTCATGCTATTCATTTTCGCATGCTTTCAATTTCCAAATCATTACTATATCACAACATGCATCTTCAATGCAACAATTCAATTCACAATTCAATTTATGAGATTTAAGCATATACATAAAAATCTCATTTTCATTCGTCAATGTTGGTTCTTTCACCTTGACTATTCAATTTACATTTTCGGCCAGTTCCGTTTGATAGATCAGCCCTTATTATCATTCGGTATGTGCCTACACTGTAAATCAGTCTCCCATCACTTAGCGGATGCGTTGTACGCCCGACATGTGTTACATCACTTATTCGGTCTCCCATCGCCCAGCCCGGATGCCGTTTGGTGCACCCGACATGTGGTATCACTTAAATGCCATACGCCATCAAAGGCGGATGCGATTGGTGCATCCGCCAAATTAGGACATTAGGCAATTTGAGTGCCGTGGCGAGATCTTAGATTAGCGAATTGCATCCCGTCAGAGGATTTCATTGATATATCATTCAATTCACATTTATGATGGATTCCATTTGATGGTCGTCTTATCATCATTCACACATTCGGTTTTCAAATATACATTTCAATTTCATATTCACTTTCTTATTACCCTTTGATATATAATCTATGTACTTATTTCATATACTTATTCCGCGTACTTTCGTTTCATATGCTCATTCATGTACTCATTTCATATTACTTGATAACTAAAATACTTGAAATAAGAATAGAGTCGAGAACAGCAGAGAACAAACCGAAATTTGTCGGGTGCTTCCTTCTGCGATCTCGGTCTAGGTTGGCGATCTTCGCGTCCCTAATTAATGTAGCATTCACGCCACTCTTAGTGGATAAGGGTGGTCAACAATTTTAGTGAATTACAAATTTCATTTTTACAAGTTAACGGTCTTGGGTTAAGACACTAGAATGCGCCCGAAGGCGAACTAAGCCATTATCGGCGGTGAGGTACGGTACGTTTTTCACTTAGTTCTACCCTTATTTGAACCCCCATTAATATTTTCTTAGGGTCCCTAAACATCGGTATACGAATACGGGACTTAACGGTGCAAAAATATGTCAAAACAAGGCTATTGGAAGTAGTGGTACCGGTACCACTTTGGCCAGACTCTACATTCAGTTGTCTTGCCGGTCGATACGGTACGGTTTGAGTGGTACCGGTACGATTCTGCTGCATCATGGTACGGTACCGCTCATTGATGCCAGGTACACCCTAGAGTTTTTGCCTAGAAAATGCGGGTTGCATTTCTCACTCATTTTCTTTCACAAGTGCTTCTCACGATTAGTCCCATATCAAAAATCCACCATGGAATCTACCCAAAACAACTCCAAAATTGGTTTAGAATCAATGAAAACCCTTTTCTCTCAAGTTAGGGTTTTTCCCTATAATCCAAATCAAATAGGATGAAGTTAGGGTTTTGATTTATTACCTTGAACCTTTTCAAATCTCTTCTTGTATGTTGCTTGGTCTCTTAGGAGCAAAGGAATGAGGCTGACCAACGAACTTGATATCTAGCCAAACCCTAGCTTTTCCCACTTTTTCTCCTCTATTCTTCCTTAAAAACGAGATTGCTCATATAATGAACCCTAAGACCACATTTTTGGCCTTTATATCCCTTAAATCCATAAGGCCTTGTTTGGCCTTTAACCCATTTAAGTGTAAGGCCATGTTTGGCCTACACACTCATTCTTATTCCTCATTTTCTCCTTCTTGTTCTTTAATTCATTTATTCTCTTAAAGCCATGTTTGGCTCAAAGCCCATTATTTCATTTAGGTCTCCTATTCTTTCATTTTGGCCATTCATTTATCATAATTTCACTGAACATTTTATTCTTTATAACAATTGACCCTTAGGTCTCATTTTCAATTTTTTGTTTTATTTTTCACTTAGGTTATTTATGGGTTCGATCAATTTTCTCATTTTATCATATATGCTTAAATCATGTATACACTTTCAATTTACATTTCATAATTTATCAATTTATCAATTTTCCCGGAAAAACCCAAGTTTGGCTAAATTCATACCCGGAATATATAATAAAATTATTATAAAAATTCTAGGGTATTTTTGGGGCGTTACACGGGCGACACATGGCGAGCCATGTGGGTGACATTAATGAATCAATATTAAGGTGACCACATGGAAAGCCATGTCTGTCACAATGCATATTCAAACCTATTCATGTAGGATATGGCAAGCCATGTGTGTGACACATGGCATGCCGTAGTCCCGGCAAAGCATGGCACATGGAGAAGGCTATAAATATGGTGTGGGAGCTATTCGTAGAAGCAGGGAGCAGCAAGAAGGATAAGGAAGGAAAAAAAAAGGAGAAGGAAAGAAAGGAAAGAAAGAGAGGAAAAGAAAAGAGAGAGAGAAGGAGAAGAAAAGGAGAGAGAAAGAAGGAGAAAAGGAAAGCGGCGTTCCGACGGTTGGAACTTGTCAGACCAAAAAGTAGAGTTCTTATATTCGATGAGGGCTGCACTCCAAGAGGTAGGTATTCTTCCTACCTTGGTTTCTTTCTATCCTTTGAGCTATTGTTTTGGTATGCTTTTGGGACCACGTTGTGCCATGTTTATGGCATGCTTTGTGGTATAAATTGGAATATGGCTTATTTTGCTCTCTCAATTGAGATGGGGTTGTAGCTGGTCTAAAGTACCGCTTTCGGAACGAATTTAGGTTGATAAATTGCATGTACAGGAGTTGCCAAAATGTTCCTACAACCCTCGGCCACACTATTGCGTGGATTGGCAATGGAGTGGCCTATTACTCGACTTCGAGCGCCATATCTTTCTCGTTCGAACTTCGATTCGTGTGTTCTTGTACTCTGAAAAGCTCTTTGAGTCTAGAATCTAGCCATATGCCAGTTATTGGAAATTTGTGCTCACATCATTTATGAAATTTTGATCATAACATCAAGTGTACTAATTGCATGGCATGACATGCTTGTTTGATGAAATGTTAATATGTGTATTATTGTATTGACATGTGATGAATTGTAGACATAGCCACTGCATGGAATGTTGTAGATTATTTTGTGGACATGCTATGTCGTAATTTAGCCTAGAGCTTAAAGTGCTTCATTACTTGACTAAGTAATGATTTGTCTGTGATGTTGATATATGCTTGTGTGATATATTGACATGAATGAATTAATGTAGGGAAATTATATGCATGTTTGATATAATTGCCCAAGATGCATTGGTGATATGCATGTTTGATAAAATTGTCCATATAGCATTCATCATATATGTGACATGGTATAAATAGTCAATGACACATACATTGCATATGCACGGCGACATCGCATTAAATGGGTGTGAGTGCATGGTTGGTAAATCGACACAACGTTTGGTGTTTGATTGGGTGGGCTTGGTTAAATGGGACATGGTCAGACATAGTTCCTAGTGATGAAAGGCCGTAAAAGTGTGTAGGTTTGCGGAGCCCGCGGTGAGACACCAAAAATCCGCTACCCATAAAAAGATGCATGGGTTTTGAATATAAAATGATCATTGTGATGTATCATCTAAAAAGCTTTTGGTTTATAAACAAATGAAATTTGTTTTGAAAATGATCATTGGATGTCATCTAGAAAGACGGTTTTTCACACATGGGCTTAGGCGTTGTGTGAGGGAGTCGGTGAGGACTCGGGAGCATGGTACATGATGAGTCGCATCTCATTTTCATAGCATGGCATGTAGGATTCCATATAGAATTGATATATTCTTGTTGGAATGTGATTATGAAATGGTGAGTGGACATTGCATGTGCACTTAGGTGGGGAGTAGCCCTTATAGGAGGTATTCTCTACTGGGCGTGGCTCACCCTATATGGGAAAAATATTTTAGGTGTCGGACAGACATTGGTGGACGGCACTCATCCGAGGCCGTACTTGTGAAGAAGGCCGACATGTGGCCTTGATATTCATTTTGTAAAAAATGTTAGAACAAAATAGTGTTAATATATGATTTTATATGTGATTAACATAATAAAACTCTTAAGGACTATTGTGACATAGTCTTGGGTAATATTTTTAGTATGGTTGAAAGAGGCCGGTGGGAACTATATGCTTCAATCAATGAGTGCGGGTGAATGAGACATGATAGTGTGGTATCGAGATATGTGATACCTATATAAGTATTCAGCGGAGTTGATTGTTGAGTAGCGAGGACCCAGTTTGATATCTAACTTACACTTGAAAAGTATAACCTTATTCCTAAATAAAAAATCTAACTCAACCACATTAGTTAAAACATAAAAAAAAAATTAGCATCCTCCCTCATCATGCTCCGTTGAAACACAAATACCACTATTTTTTGTAATTTGATAATCATCACGATCTTTCATGTGAAAACGAACCGCGTTTACCATACATCCCGTATATGTGTGAATTCGAGCATCTAGTCCACATGCCAATGAATATAATTCATTCGAAACCTTACATGATTGCTTAAGATGAATACGCCGCATAGATAATAATAAAAATGTATTAGAAGTATATGTGTAAAAACTTTTGAACAACTTTCCAATTTTGTCCATTTTTGTAAACATCGGATCACTTACTTGTGAATTAAGTAAGCTAGTACAATTGAATCATTCTCATACAAGTAATACTAAATGTTTATGATGGTGAACTTCGAAGTACTTTCTTATTTGTAATTTTATCAAACCAATTACACTTGAATGTATAACCTTATTCCCTAATAAATAATCTAACAACCACATTCATATAAAATTAGCATCCTCCCCATCGTGCTCCCTTGAAACACAAAAACCACTATTTTATGTAATTCGATGATCATCACGATATTTCATGTGAAAACGAAGTCCGTTTACAATAGATGTTTTATATGTGTGAATGGAGCATCTTTTTCACATGCCAAAGAATATAGTTAATTCAAAACATCATATGATTGCTTAAGGCAGGCAGCGTTACATCTATAAAGTAAAAATGGTAAGGCGTATGTATATTAAACCTTTTTGGATACTTTCGATTTTGACATTTTTGTAATCATCCAGATAATACACTTGACAAGTGAGAGTAGATATTACAATTGAATCATTCTCATACCAAGTAATAATAATGTTTATGATGGTAATGTGCGGATCTCGATGTATTTTCTTATTTTGGCAATTTGTATCGAACAACTTAAACTTCAAAAGTATAACCTTATTCCCAAATAAATAATCTAACTCAACCATATTAGTTAAAACACCATAAAAATTATAATTCTCCTCATCATGCTCCTCTGAAACACAAATACCACTATTTTGTGTAATTCGATGATCATCACGATCTTTCGAGTGAAAATGAACTCCATTTACAATACATCTTGTATATATGTGAATTCGAGAATCTAGTGCACATGCCAATGAATATAGTTCATTCAAAACTTCAAATGATTTCTTAAGACGAATACATCGCATTTATAATAATAAAAATGTATTCGAAGAAAATGTGTTAAACCTTTTTCACAACTTTCCAATGTTAGCCATTTTTGTAATCATCCATATAAAACACTTGGCGAGCTTTAGAAGCTAGTACATTTGGATCATTCTCGTACTAAGTAATACTAATGTTTATGATAGGGAAGTGTGAATCTCAACGTATTTTCTTATTTAGGCAATTACCAGCCATCAAAAGCGGCTTACACTTGAAAAGTATGTCCTTTTCCCAAATAAGTAATCTAATTCAATCACATTAGTAAAAAACACCAACAAAATTAGCATTCTCCCCATCACGCTCCCCTGAAACACAAATACACCTATTTTTATGGTCGATTATCATCAGATGCTCGTGAAAACGAACTTCGAGTTTAAAAATATATCACATTAATATGCAGTTCGACATCTAGTCCACATGTAATGAATATAATTCATGAAACTTTGTGATAATTACTGTTGAATAAATCTTATTTATAACAATAGAAATATAACAAGTATAGTATTTAAATAATTATTTCTATTACATTTTGTCGTCATTGATCAAATTATTGCTGATCATAAATACGTCAATCATTCTCCCTTGATAATATAAGGTTTATGACGATGAAGTATGAATCTTGATATATTTTCTATTTTTTCAATTTGTATGAACTACTTTACACTTGAAAAGTATAGCCTTATTACGAAATAAATAATCTACTTTCGACCATTAGTTAAAACATAATAAAAATTAGCATCCTATCCATCATGCTCCCTTGAAACACAAATACTATTATTTTTTGTAATTCGATGATCATCACGATCTTTCATGCGAAAAGCGAACTCCATTTTCAATACATCCTTGTATATGTGTGGTCGAGCATCTAGTCCATGCGATAAACATAATTGGTCGAAACTTTACATGATTGATTAAGACGAATACGTCGCATAGATAATAATAAAAATGTATTAGAAGTATATGTGTTAAACCTTTTGAACAACTTTCCAATTTTGGCCATTTTTATAAACATCCAGATAAAACACTTGACGAGATTGAGTAGCTAGTACAATTGAATCATTCTCATACAAAGTAATTCTAATGTTTATGATAGTGAACTCGAAGTACTTTCTTATTTTGACAATTTTATCGAACGATTACATGAAAGTATATTATTCCTAATAAATAATCTAACTCAACCACATTTGTTAAAACACCATAAAAATTAGCATCCTCCCTATCATGCCCCCTTGAAACAAAAATACCATTATTTTATGTAATTCGATGATCATCATGATCTTTCATGTGAAAATAAAGTCCGTTTACAATAGATGTTTTATATGTGTGAATGGAGCATCTTTTTCACATGCCAAAGAATATAGTTAATTCAAAACATCATATGATTGCTTAAGACGAACAAGTTGCATCTATAAAAATAAAAATGTATTAGACGTATATGTGTTAAACCTTTTGGATCTTTTTCAATTTTGACATTTTGTAATCATCGAGATATTGAATGTACTTGACGATCTAGTAGATATTTACAATTGAATCATTCTCATATCAAGTAATACTAATGTTTATGATGGTGATGTGCGGATCTCGATGTATTTTCTTATTTTGGCAATTTGTATCGAACAACTTAAACTTCAAAAGTATAACCTTATTCCCAAATAAATAATCTAACTCAACCATATTAGTTAAAACACCATAAAAATTAGAATCCTCCCCATCATGCTCCCTTGAAACACAAATACCACTATTTTGTGTAATTAGATGATCATCACGATCTTTCGAGTGAAAACGAACTCTGTTTACAATACATCTTGTATATGTGTGAATTTGAGAATCTAGTGCACATGTCAATGAATATAGTTCATTCAAAGGCACTGAATGGTTGCAAACAAATACATCGCATCTATAATAATAAATATGTTTAAAGAAAATGTATTTAAACCTTTTCCCAACTTTCCAATAATAGCAATTTTTTGTAATAATCATATAAAACACTTGTGAGCATTAATAACTAGTACATTTGGATCATTCTCGTACTAAGTAATACTAATGTTTATGATAGGGAAGTGTGAATCTCAACGCATTTTTTTATTTAGGCAATTTGTATCAAACCACTTACACTTGAAAAGTACAATCTTTTTCTCAAATAAGTATTCTAATTCAATCACATTAGTAAAAACACCATCAAAATTAGCATCCTCCCCATCACGCTCCCCTGAAACACAAATACACCTATTTTTTATAATTCGATTATCATCACGATCTTTCGTGTGAAAACGAACTCCGTTTAAAATATATCCTGTATATGCGAATTCGAGCATCAGTCCACATGCCAATGAATATGGTTCCTTGAAACTTTAGATGATTGCTTCCAGGCAGATAAGTTACACATCTATAATAATAAAAATGTATTATAAATATATGTTAACATTTGGACAACTTTCAATTTTGCCATTTTGTCATCGACCGATAAAAAATTTGTTGAGCTTAAGTAGCTAGTACAATTGGATCATTCTCATACCAAGTAATACTAAGGTTTATGATGGTGAAGTATGAATCTCGATGTATTTTTCTATTTTTTCAATTTGTATCGAACTACCTACACTTGAAAAGTATAACCTTATTCCCAAATAAATAATCTAACTCAACCACATTAGTTAAAACATAATAAAAATTAGCATCCTACCCATCATGCTCCCTTGAAACACAAATACCACTATTTTTTGTAATTCGATAATTATCATGATCTTTCATGTGAAAATGAACTCCGTTTTCATTACATCTTGTATATGTGTGAATTCGAGCATCTAGTCCACATGCTAATAAACATAATTCATTCGAAACTTTACATGATTGCTTAAGATGAATACGTCGCATAGATAATAATAAAAATGTATTAGAAGTATATGTGTTAAACCTTTTGAACAACTTTCCAATTTTGGCCATTTTTGTAAACATCTAGATAAAACACTTGAGATTAGTGGCTAGTACAGATGAGATCATTCTCATACAAAGTAATTCTAATGTTTATGATAGTGAACGTGAAGTACTTTCTTATTTTGGCAATTTTTATCGA
Source organism: Tetrastigma voinierianum (assembly GCA_016808115.1). NCBI lineage: Eukaryota > Viridiplantae > Streptophyta > Magnoliopsida > Vitales > Vitaceae > Tetrastigma > Tetrastigma voinierianum. Next base: position 110,165 of record JAEQBH010003021.1, read on the forward strand.
ATCAATTACACTTGAAAAGTATAACCTAATTCCCTAATAAATAATCTAACTCAACCACATTTGTTAAAACACCATAAAAATTAGCATCCTCCCCATCATGCTCCCCTGAAACACAAATACCACTATTTTAAGTAATTCGATGATCATCATGATCTTTCATGTGAAAACAAAGTCCGTTTACAATAAATCTTTTATATGTGTGAATGGAGCATCTTTTCCACATGCCAAAGAATATAGTTCACTTGAAACTTCATATGATTGCTTAAGACAGAGACGTTGCATCTATAAAAATAAAAATGTATTAGACATATATGTGTTAAACCTTTTGGATAACTTTCCAATTTTTGTCATTTTTGTAATCATCCAGATAAAACACTTTACGAGCTTGAGTAGATATTAAAATTGGATCATTCTCATACCAAGTAATAGTAATGTTTATGATGGTGATGTGTGGATCTCGATGTATTTTCTTATTTTGGCAATTTGTAGCAAACCACTTAGACTTCAAAAGTATAACCTTATTCCCAAATAAATAATCTAACTCGACCATATTAGTTAAAACACCATAAATATTAGAATCCTCCCCATCATGCTCCCCTGAAACACAAATACCACTATTTTGTGTAGTTCGATGATCACCATGATCTTTCGAGTGAAAACGAACTCCAATGACAATACATGTTGTATATGTGTGAATTCGAGAATCTAGTGCACATGCCAATGAATATAGTTCATTTGAAACTTCAGTTGATTGCTTAAGATGAATACGCCGCATCTATACAAATAAAAATGTATTAGAAGTTTATGTGTTAATCCTTTTGATCAACTTTCCAATTTTTGCCATTTTTGTAAACATCTAGATTAAACACTTTATGAGCTTGAGTAGCTAGTACAATTGGATCATTCTCATACAAAGTAATACTAATTTTTATGATGGTGATGTGTGAATCTCAAAGTACTTTCTTATTTTAGCACTTTTTATCGAACCACTTACACTTGAAAAGTATAACCTTATTCCTAAATAAATATTTTAACTCAACCACATTTATTAAAACACCATAAAAATTAGTATCCTCCCCATCATGCTCCCCTGAAGGACAAATACCTCTATTTTATGTAATTCGATGATCATCCACGATATTTCACCGTGAAAGAAACAAACTCCATTACAATACATCTTGTATATGGCCAGATCGAGCATCTATTCCGCATGCAAATGAGTATAGTTCATTCGAAACTTCATATGATTGTTTAAGACAAATACGTCACACTATAATAATATAAATGTATTCGAAGTATATGTTTTAAACCTTTTTGACAACTTTCCAATTTTGACCATTTTTGTAATCATCCAAATAAAACACTTGATGAGCTTGAGTAGCTAGTACAATTGGATCATTCTTGTACCAAGTAATACTAATGTTTATGATGGTGAGGTGTCAATCTCGATGTATTTTCTTATTTTGGAAATTGTATCAAACCACTTACTCTTGAAAAATATAATTGATGAGTCTTAAACTCATATATTTTTAATCTATTTTTCTGGCATATTTCTAGAAGGTTATGATTCGTTTTTATGCTGAATTATGGAATATTCACCAACTTTTTGTTTTGTAGGTTTTAAATGAAAAGGAGATAATTCTAGTAAGAAAAGCAGAAAATTGGATAGGCAAAATTCTTTGTCGCGACATAGTTACGAATGTACTTAACATAATCCTAACCGTGAGAACCCGGTAGGAGTTATGTCTGACAAGGATCAAAATTTGAACTCAAGCTAGAAATGAAGACTGTTGTGACATAATTTTAGATAGATTGACCGATTTCTATCGTGACAATGGATTTTTATGTCATGACAAAGATAGAGAAGTTCATAAAGAAGAATGTCGCGATATTCCTCACTATGTTGTGACACTGATCAAGCACATGGCAATGAAATTCATGACGCGACATCTCACAACTTTGCCGCGACATAAAGATTTGAAGATAGCAGAAAAGCTGCATCGCGACAAAGACAACTTATCGCGACACAAAATCCATAGTCGGCTTTGAAGAGCGAAGACTCTCGCCCTTATGAAGAAGTTTTATGTCCACGATGAATAACAAAACAATGAAATTAGTGAGACCAGTATTTTTCAAATAGTTTTCTGTTTGATAACATACAAACATGATGAACAGGTATATTTGTTCCCGTGGATGACTGTGCTTGTTAGTCGTGTGAAGGACAAGAAAGGCGTTATCGCAACAAAATTTTAAGTCGCAACAAATACAACATGAGGTTGAAGTAAACTTTGCTGTGACAAAGACAATTACTGTCACGATAGAAGTTGAGAAGAATCACAAGAAACTTATGTTACGACACAGTAAAGAAAACAAGGCAGAAATCTATGTCTTGACAAAAGAAGATTATGTTGTGACAATAAAAATTGATGAGTAAGAGATTTCTATCGGGACAAAGAAGTTATATGTCGCGACAGAAAATGGAAGAGACATGAGAACAACCAAGACATGTATGTTGTGATAAAAACTTTAATGTTGCAACAAACAGTTCAGCCAGCAACCAGGATCAAACACGATTATGTCGTGACAAAGAAAAAATCTGTCTTGACAACAAACCCAGGTAATTGTGAGAAAATCTTTCGCGAAAATGTTTTACTCAGTCGCGACAAAGGTTGAAAAGAACCACAAGAATAATGTCGCAACACTCTTTACTATGTTACGACAATGAATGAAGAATTGATGGCGAAATTCTTTGTCATAACAACTGGAAGTTAGGTCGCGACATAAAAGAAAGCAGAAAACTCAGAAACTCTGTTGCGACACAAAAATTCTATGTTGCGACACAAAGCAACGCAGAGAAGGAAATTCAGTCATGATAAAGAATTTTGCTGTCGTGACATACTATTCAAGGTATCCAAGAATTTTCGCGACACAAGAAACTCTGGTCGTGACATAAACCAGACAACCTCAACAGAACTATGTCGCGACATTGCCAAATTATGTTGCGACAAAATTCAAGAAGAAAGCATTAAAAAAAAAAAATGTTGCGACAGAGACTGCATGCCACGACAATATGCTAGGCGACAAAGATGAAAACTATGTCGCGACAAAGCTACTAATTGGGCCAGAATTTTTGGGGATCAACAATTTGTGCCTAGAAGTGCGGCCCATCATTTGAAAAGCTATAAATAGATGCATTTAGGGCACTGTGCATAGCATCTGCCAAACCAGGAACTTCTGGGTAGTTGGAGACTCTTGTATATTAATTTTCTTTTATTTTGTTTAGGTTTTAGAGTAGCTTTTTAGCTAGTCCTTTTTGGGATTGAACAGTAATCTATTGTGAAGTTTCAAGCTACGTTCGGTGTAAAATTTTGTTTTTCATTACTGTCTAATTTAATGAATTTGGAAATTTTATGGAGTTCATTTATTTCGGTTCGTTTTCAATTTTAGTGAATTTACCTGATCAGTTAGTCACTATTTTTTTTGATTTAGCTTTGAAAAACTGAGCTCCATCTGGGAATGGATTAATGTTGATTATTATTTTCTGCTCAACTTGAAAGAAGGTCATAGTTTGAATGTTTGGATTTATTTAATTGGTATTGTTCTTGAAGCTACTTGTTCAGAATATTAGTAGCGTGTACCTAGAAAAGGACCACATCTTGCTTTGATTTCTAGGAAGCCCTTTGAGTGACATAGAGATGGAGATTCTTGAGAGTGTGGAGCAGTTACTTAGGGTTATGTTAGACTAAGATTATGGAATTATTGAACTATTGAACTTTGAAAGATCACTTAGATAGATCACTAACTTACTAATGGTGTGAGGATAGTTGGATGATGTATCAATTTAATTGATCAGAGGTTTCTCCTCAATCTGATGAGAGGATCTTAATCCCGTGTTAGCATAGATTTAATCAAGGAGATAGAGAATATTATCAAATTAGACGAATGAGTTACCGATTAGATTGGAGAAGGCTTGTAATATCCTATCTATAGGGGCAATAAGTCTTCAGTCCTAAGAAATGGGTATGAAGTACTGAAAAGGAAAAACACCTAGATCCTAGAGAGAGGTTTCTATTCTACAAGGAACTGATTAGACCTATGTATCCAAAAGGAATATGGATCTCTAATTAGTGAAATTTATGGTTTATGGAGAAGTCCAAACTATACTACCTTGCATCTTTGACAAGTTCAGATTTCAAACTAATGGCTGAATTATTTTGGAAAATGATGCAGAAATTCATAATTGTACACTGATCTATGTCCCAGTGTTACTTTAACCAGTGAACTTTCCAATCCATTTATTTGAATTAACTACATGTAGTTATAGAGTTTTATCTAGTTTTACTTTTGTAAGTTTAAAACCAAACCTTTTAACTTTAGAGTTCAAATAGCAAAGATCTCGAGTAGATAGGGTACTTGATCTTTAGATTTATCATCCAATCCTGGAGTGAATGATATCTAGACTTAAATCCATTTTATTACTTAGCCTTGACTGTCGCTTGCGATGATTTCGACCAAAATTAATTTTAATGGGTCCTTTTTTTCAAAAAGGGCTAAACACATATTTTTATCAAAATTTAGTCAAACAAGTTTTATGACATTCCAACTGGGGACTGAAAAGTCTTTGCATGGAATTGCTAATTACTTCATCAAATTTGGTCTATGTTTAAAAATAGGTCAATCCATAACCTTATTCCCAAATAAATAATCTAATTCAATCACATTAGTTAAACATCATAAAAATTAGTATCCTCCCAATCATGCTCCCCTGAAACACAAATACCCTTTATGCATTGTAACTCGATGATCATCACGATCTTTGTGTGGAAAGCGAACTCCGTTTTACAATACATGCGTATAATGTGAGTGAGCATCTAGTCCACATGCCAATGAATATAGTTAGTTCGAAACTTTAGATGATTGCTTGGCAAAGACGAGATACGTCACATCTATACCTAATAAAATACCATTTGAAGTATATAGGTAAATTTTTGGACAAATTTCCAATTTTGGCCATTTTTGTAATCATCCAGATAATACACTTGACGAGCTTGAGTAGCTAGTGCAATTGGATCATTCTCATACCAAGTAATACTAATGTTTATGATGGTGATGTGTGGATCTCGATGTATTTTCTTATTTTGGCAATTTGTATCAAACCACTTAAACTTCAAAAGTATAACCTTATTCCCAAATAAATAATCTAACTCAACCACATTTTTTAAAACACCATAAAAATTAGCATCCACCCCATCGTACTCCCGTGACAAAATACCATATTTATGTAGTCGATTATCATCACAATATTCCATGCGAAAACAAACTCCGTTTACAATACATTTTGTATATGTGTGAATTGAGCATCTATTCCACATGCCAATGAATAAAGTTCATTCTAAACTTCATATGATTGCTTAAGACGAATACATCACATCTATAATAATAAAAATGTATTAGAAGTATATGTGTTAAACCTTTTTGACAACTTTTAAATTTTGTCCATTTTTTTAATCAAGTTAAATCACTTGATGAGCTTGAGTAGCTAATTACAATTACGCTCCATTCACCATTTTCGTAATACCACAATGTTTTATGATGGTTGGGTATTGATCATGATGTCTTTTCTTATTTTGGCAATTGTATCGAACCACTTACATTTGACATGTGACGCCCCAAAACCCAGGGGTCCCGTTGACTAGCCGTTAACCTGCGGAATTTCTACCTTAGGTCATTGCGCACCTAAGCCTTGTTATTGGACCGACACCAATTACTTGTGGACACCGTGTTACTCAGCACCACCTCAATACGTCACTTCACTAGGACCCATTCATTCATATTTAAGTTAAAAATATGAGAATAATACACTTAAACATAGTTCGTAAGAGTCCGATCAGGACCCTCTTACCATTATTACATACCCGACTATATTGGCACTAGTCCAAAAGAATTTAATTACAATTCGTTTATACAAAAATACATGTTAGAACTAGTTTGTCCCAAGCACTTTTTAGAAAAAGATTTATTAAGGCCACATGTCGGCCTTTTAGCAATCATGACCTCGTCCCGAGTCTTAGTTCACGAATAATGAACCTTGCACTGAAGGATTTTCCATAAAGGGTGAGCCAGCAGTAAAGAATACCTCCTACAAGACTGCTCTGACTAAATTGCACATCTGATATTCACTTAACATTTCACATTCACATTCCAACAAGAACATGTCAATTCTATATGGAATCCTATATGCCATGCCATGAAATGAGATGCGACTCATCATGTACCATGAGCTCGACTCCTCACCGACTCCCTCACACAACGCCTAAGCCCATGTGTGATAAACCATAATTCTGGATGACATCCAATGATCATTTTCAAAACAAATTTCATTTGTTTATAGACCAAAAATCTTTTGGATGATACATCCTATTATTTATATTCAAAAGCCATGCACCTTTTGTGGGTAGCATATTTTGGTGTCCAGTAGGCTCATGAAACCTAGACACTTTACGGCCTTTCATGCTTTGGGGACTATGTTTGACCATAATTGGCGGGTTTTCAGTAGGAGGATCTGCTCCCTTCTTGCTAATACAGAACACATATTTTCTTCCCCCGCATTTTTATTCAGCAGTGAGACTCTGTTGGAGCGTTGTCCCATTTACTAAATCTGATCAAACACTAGCTTATGAGTGTGGGTTACCAACCATGCACTCCACCACATTTATTGCTTGGTATTACATTTATATATTAATTATCTTTTGTTTATGTTATATCATGTCCGCATGCATATTGGGATTATACATGGATCATATAAACCCTTATTGGATATGGATGATCATCCTTCATGTGGCTTGTATGTTTGTTCATGATATATCGTAGCGTATATCAGCGTTCAACGTATCGTTTGATCGAAACGTGTACCGCTGACCGATGCGTATGTTGACGTTGTGCACTCTCCGTTAATCATCCGATCAAAAATGTCGTGTGTATTAATCGACCGATCACTCACGAACAATCGTGGTGGCTTTATCTCAATCGATCCGTACCAGCGTATTTTTATATCAGCTCGTCGCGTATCAGTAACAGAACATGTTGCCGTCGACGTATGATCGATAATGACGCTCGAACAAATCTTGTGTTTGAAGTAGTGATCGAACAGTTGAATGTTGACGAACCTGACGACCGTGGACGTTCGATTTTCTTCGATAATACGCGTGCGACATTTCTTCGACGAATGGAAAGATCGTCTTCGACGTCTTCAATATTTAAGCGAACCGGCGGTGAACCGTATTCCTAGATGAGTTACTGACGACTCGTGAGACCAACCGTTCTTTAAACGGTCTTGGCAGCCATCGCCGATGGATGATTAAACGGTGAATCGTACCGGGTGATGAGTGGCGGAAGCGTCTGCGGAAGAAACTGATTACCGATCATACTCTTGGAACGTGAATCGCCGGTACCATGCCTCGTGATCGATGGACACCATTCGCGGCGACGAAAATCTGACCGCGAACTCCGTAGAATCTTGAAGGAAGCGCGACTCTGTTTCTTCTCCCTCCATCTTGATCGAAACCGGAAGAAAATGTTCATTTGTTATCGCGTCAACGATTAGTTTTGTTATGTAGTATCGCCGTTTTCGCGTCTTGCCGCCCTCCGTGATCAGTTCTGGCGGAAGCGTTTATTTTGTCTCAGTTAAGTTAAATCATCGAACAACTCGATCGGTTCCATTTGTGATGTTTTGTAAATAATCTGTGCCGAGATCATATAGAAAACGCGTCCATTGTCTTGATCTAAAGTGGTGAACAACGTTCTGATTAGTAGAAGAATCAAGCGATGGTTTCTTCATCGTAAGATCGAAAAATTCGAGGTTTCTTTATTAAATAATTCTTTGTTTGCCGTTTTTATGACGATGAGTTTTCTCAGGGTTTTGTTCCTCTCATAAAAATTGATCTGAGATTACTGTTATTAATCTATTATCATTGTTGCATCGACCATTCGTGCTCCTTAACTGTAAACAAGGATGATTTTGCTATCGTCATCATGTTTATGTTGACTTCACTTTATTAACGATTTTATAACATTAGCTGATCATTTGTGTAAACTAATCCCGACTATCCATGATACACATAGGTCCCTCCTTGAAGGTTCCATCTGCATTAACTACAAGCTCTCCCCAACCACCACATGAGTCAGATCTAGGGTGTACTTCTAGAGAATGGAGACATGGAATACCGCATGCACACTCGATAAACTCGGTGGTAAAGCTAACTGGTATGCAACCGTACCTACCCTTTTGAGTACCTCGAAGGGCCTAATATACCTCGGCGATAGCTTTCCTCACTTGTTTAACCTGGCCACTCCTCTCTTAGGCATCACCTTCAAGAAGACATGATCACCCACCTCAAACTCTAGAGGTCATCGCCGTCTATCTGCGTAGCTCTTCTGCCGGCTCTAAGCCGTGAGAAGACACTTCTGTATCAAATCCACCTTCTCAGAGGTGTTCTAACAAACTTTGGACTCGTGGTGGTTCTCTCTCCCACCTTTGTCCAACAAACCGGAGATCGACATGGCCTCCCATACAATGCCTCATAGGGTGCCATCTGTATGCTCGCTTCATAACTATTGTTGTAGGCGAATTCCACCAAGGGTCAATGCTCTTCCCAGCTACATTTGAGATCCAGGACACATGCCTATAGCATGTCCTTTAACGTCTAGATGATCCTCTTTGACTGACCGTCTGTCTGAGGATGGAAAGTTGTGCTCATTATTAATCGTGTCCCCATGTCTCGCTGGAAACTCTCACAAAAAATGGTACAGCCAAACCTAGGATCCAGATCTGTCACATGGATATTGAGGCGCTCCATGTGTCGAACTATCTCGGTACATACAACACATGGGATTCCTCGGTCTTGAAGGTCATTTGCATCCAAAAAGTGTGCCGACTTAGTGAGTTGGTCCACTATCACCCACACCGCGTCATGCGCTCGCGATGTCGGTGGCAAGTGAGTCACATGCGTTGCCTAATGTTGAAATCATAATCCTCCAGATACTCCATCCACTTGTGTTGCCTCATGTTGAGGTCCGTTGTGTAAAAATGTACTTTAGACTTTTGTGGTCTGAAAACACTTCGAACTACTCACCATATAAATAGTGGCGCTAAGCCTTTAAGGCAAAGACAATGACCGCCAACTCCATGTCATGTGTAGGGTAACGCTGCTCGTGGTTTTTCAACCGTTGAGAACCATAAGCCACCACCCTCCCAGACTGCATCAAAACACATCCCAGTCCATCCTTGGAGGCATCACAATACACTATGTACCTTCGTCCCATCTTTGGGACTATCAGAATAGGAGCTGAAGTAAGCCTCCTCTTTAATTCCTGGAATGCCTTCTCACACAAGTCATTCCACTAAAACTTGACCTCTTTCCAGGTTAACCTCTTCATTGGCGCAGATAACTGGGAGAAGTCCTCAATGAACCTCCTGTAATACCCTGCCAATCCCAAAAAACTGTGTATCTCGGTGACTGACTTTGGTCTCTCCCAATTCATAACTACCTCAACCTTCTCCAGGTCCACGAATACCCCTCAAGGTCTGGAGAATGACCCTCAAGTGACCCTCGTGATCCTCCTCAAACTTGGAGTAGATCAAGATTTCATCCACAAAAACCACAACAAATGATCTAGGTAGGGTTGGAACACCCTATGCATAAGATCTATGAATGCCGCTGGAGCATTCATAAATCCGAGTGGCATCACTATGAACTCGAAATACCCATATCACATTCTAAATGCCGTCTTAGGGATATCTGCCTCCCTAACTCTCAACTGATGGTAGCCGGTGCGGAGATCTATCTTGGAGTAGACTCGCACCCCTCTAAACTAATCAAACAAATCATCAAACCATGGAAAATTTACCTGTTACGATAGTGACCCTATTCAACTCTTTATTAATCTATCATGGCAGAAGAGTTTTGTCCCTCTTCTTGGCACATAGTGTGACACCCCAATCCCCGGGGGTCCGTTGACTACCCGTCAACCCGCGGAATACTCGTGAATATTGGGTGACCCGACATTTCTCACGAAAATTGGGCAGAGTCTCCTTTGTACGGGGAGCTCTGAATACAAAACACTGCATATACTGTTCCAACCCCACGCGATGCGATATATCAATATATCCAATCACATGAAGTAATACAACCACTTGAGCCCTAAGCATTACTCATAATACATACTAACTATGAATCAACAATATACCAAATAGTTACACAAAGTTACAATATTTTCACTCTTATACAATACATATATTAAAATTAGACATTTCAATACATGTATATATCATCAGCAGAAAGCCCCTGACTGGCTTTCGCTACAATCCTCAATCCCAAGACGGCCGAGTCCTGTACTCTGTGCACAGCAAATAATATCCCTCGGCCAGGGGTGAGCTAATGCTCGATAGTGGAGATAAGCCCTAGTGGGCTGCTCTCCACCTAAATGCGTGCAATGTTCCAAAATAAAGTATACATTCAAAAGCAATTACTTGATCTACTTGAATATGCACATGACCAACTCAGATCAGAGTCCTCACCCGACTCTCTTACACTGCTTCCTAAGCCTCGTATGAAATTATTGTTTTGTTAGTGAGACAACCTCAGATGTATATATATCAATTGGGTGAGTCTCCCGGAAGCGATTGATATATTATTTGTTTAATGGACTACCCTCCCACGTGAATATCAATTGGCGGAATCTCCAGATGATTGGTATTTTAATTCCAATTTCTGCTTAGATAATTAATATTTTTAGGGCAACCCTCAAGACCATTTCTCTAGACTCATCTATGCACTCCTCCTATAGTCCTAGGGTGTTCCAATGCATATGGAATGCATGTATATCAATTCGACTGATCTGTCACATTGAATATATAAACATGCATATATTTACAAAACAATCAATTCACACAATCATGTCATGTAAATTCTCATTTCATACACATCAAAATTAGCTACGCTTGGGCTAATGATCAAACCTGAGCAATTTAGTTTAAATCCTTTCGACCAAACACATATTTTCACAAAAAAAATATTTTTGAGAACCTTTGTTTAAAGAATAGTGAAACCCTCGGTTACCTATTCAGAAAATTCTAATTCATCGGTTCACCTTGTGAACGCATTTCCACAGTATTCAGGCCCAGTACAATCACTACATGATTTAACATACAATTATACCATTTCACGCCCAAGCAGCCGTGGTCAGTCACGGCTACACCATTTTGATTTCAAAATTCCATATTAATTCGGTTCGAGGAGTTTGGGGCCAGATCAAAGCGACACATGGCCTCGATCGACTCAAACATTCGTAAAGTACTTAAGAAGAATAAAACCCAAGTAAGGGAGAAACCCTACCTCTCAAAGTTTGAGAAAAACTCCTAAATCTAGGTACCCACCTTGAAGCCCTCTCAGTCGACGACTTCCACTTCTTGTCTGAAAGGCTAGGCGGTCGGATCGCCCGTATTTCTAGAGAGAAGTCAGACCTTCTCTCTCTACAAAAACCTCCATTTCGGCTACTGCATCAAAAATTATGCTCCCCCACGTTTTTGCTTCTTTTGAATTTGAGGAGATGAGCACTGTAGCATTTTTTTTTTGTCTTTTTGTGACTTAAATCAATTCCTATAATGCCAATTTTGTCACTCTTTTCCCAATTTTGACATTCGGCACTATCTCGGCCATCCATTTTCATTGTTTCTCTACTCATACCACTTATGGCACATGAGTACATGTTATATGTGACTTTCGTCGCATCGAAAATCGTTTTACGGCACCCAAAATGTGATGCCTTGAAAAAGCGTGTAAATTATTTGTCTCGAATTAAATGAAATTTTCGTGCTAGCTAGATTTTGTGAGAGACGATTCCAACGGTAAATCCGTTTTCATCAGGACTAGAATAAATTACAGTTTTTAATCGAAATTAACAACTGTGTCGAAATTGATTTTGCCATTTTCCAGTGGAATTTCTCGGGTCTTACATGACGAGGGCGCCACAAGAGTGAAGTGCTCAGTCTAATGAAACCTCTGTCCAATAATTCTTGCAATTGGACCTTGAGCTCTTGCAACTCAACAGGTACCATTCTATGCGGTGTCATAGAAATAGGCGATGTACCAGGGTGCAACTCAATAACGGAGTCTACATCCCTATACGGAGGTAATCCCGGTAGTTCCTCTGGAAAAACATCATCATACTCACAAATCACTCGAGGTAGACCCAAATCATGTCTCACCTCATCTTCCACGGTAAGGCTTGCTAGCCACCCTATCAGCTGCCCGTGCTACCTAGAGTTGTACACGGCTCAAGGCAAAGCATCATGCTTATCCCCTTGAAATGTAACACAAGTACCATCTAGTGTGTAGGTAGTAACCCTTCTATGATCACAATTAATGACGACTCGATGTGTCGTCAACCAGTCCATCCCAAGGATGACATCAAACTCTGACATGTCCATGATCTGTAGGTCCCCGGTGAGTAGAATCCCTGAGATCTCCAACTTATAATCCCGACATATCTGATCAACCCTCACCTTAGTTCATAGGGGAGAACTCACATCTATTCTTTCCAAGGTTTGCGTCTAAGCCCAAATCTCACACAGCCTTGACAACAATGAAAGATGCACCGGAATCCGTATTCTCTTGCCCATAAGCGAGAGAGTAGAAATGTACCTTGAATGACTAACTGATCTGCAAGGTCGATCTGAGGTGTGATGGCATAGACACGCGAGTGGGTCCTTAAAGTCGACTTGTGGGCGTCCTCGACCTCGACCCATGGCCTAGCCCATGTGGCCCGTATGTGAAACAGTAGGTGCTTGTGCAACACCTTGGGACTGATACTGTCTTCGGGTCAATTGTGGTTAAGTTCTGATATAGTTTTGGTGTTTCAGAACAGTTTTGGTATTCAGGCCATAAGTTGAGTTTCACTCATCTAAATTAAGTGATTCAAAATTTTGGATAAACTAGACTTTTAGGAGAACAAATTTCCATGAAATAAGTGTATTCAAATTTGGACCCCATTAGACCTAGAAATTCGACTAAAGGGAGCTTTGTTTTTGGGAAAATTCTAGTTTTGTGTTGAAAATAGAATAGTCCGGTGTTTTGGGATATATCACGGGTTTAGAGTTAGCGAATTGGATGATTCCAATTTCTGAATAAAATAGATTTATAGAGGAACAATGGACTTGAAGGAAGTTAGGTAAAATATGGCTCATTTGTTCCCAAAAAAATTTTACAAGTGAAGGTGTGTTGGGTAGAAAACAACCCTAACTAGAAACCTAAATAAGCCAACTGATATTGTTCTCTAATTGTGATGGATTAGGGGTTGGCGACGAGGAAAACCCGAATTGAAGTCGAGATTCTAAGGATAGGAATCGAAGTGCGACGACCTTTTTGGTTCGTTCTCTATTCTTCTCTTCTTATTTCAAGTATCAAAATTGTTTGCACAATTATTGAAATGATTTTCAATAAAACTGCATATTGATTTATTTTAAGTGATTTGAGAAAATTGATTGTGAAATGATTGCAATGAAAAAAAATTGCATGAGTATTGAAATTTTCTATTTGAGTATAAATGTATATACCATATTGTAAATTTCTATGACTGATTTTTAATGCCCTTAATAGAATGTTATCCGCCATATTCGAGTTAAGGATAGATTGATATATCAATAAGGGTCAAACTAGAAGTACTGTGAACGAACGTAATGTAGTGTCACTCCGATCCGTAGCCCAACGGGACAGTATCAATAGTGTTCACAAAATGCCTTTTTTATAACCAATCAGCAACCTAGCGAGACCGTACTGTGTTATAAAACCTTTTTATATTGGCCTGCAGCCTAGCAGGACCGTGCCGGTGATTGCGTTATCCTACGCACCGAAACCATTGGCTAAATTTGTTTAAGGGCAAAATGATAAGAATATTTGTGAAATGCATAATTTGAGTTTTGAATGAGTTATTGCATATGAAAGTGCATATTTGGAATGATCAATGAATTGTAAATGAATATATTGAAATGAATATATATATATATATATATATATATATATATATATATATATATATATATATATATATATATATATATATATATATATATATATATATATATATATCGTTTTGTATTGCATTGACCATTCAATAAGGTTCAAAAGCATTACTTTAGAAAAGTCGCATGATTTTTGTTAAAATAAAATGAAGAGAGAATTGTATAGAATCACTAAGCATGAAAATTCTTAGCGTGTTGTTTCTATCATCGCGTAGGTACCGAGTGAATAGGTTCAAAAGCAAAGACCGTGCAAGTGCAGAGTCATCGTCAAAAGCGTCTGAGTAAAGTAAAGTCAGACCATGCATTACATGAAACCCGTGATCGCTTTTGAGTACTTTGTATTAAAACTATGTTGTAAAAATTGAACTATGATAATGTTTGTAAATGTTTTGATATTTATAATGGCTTATAATGCGATGTATAAGGTGGGAAATGGAGCAAATGGGCATATAATGCCATATTGAATGAACATATGTATTGAGAAAAAAATGATGAGCCCCCTTTAAGTTAACGTGATATATACGTATATATTTTCATAAGGATAATTATCCTTTACAAATGAGTATTTGAAATGTGTTTCATTGAGAAAAGGAATTGTATCAGGATTTATAAAAGAGAGGGCCAGGTATCCCAGTTAGGTTCGTATTAAAGGAATTGGTCGAGATGCTGGGGCGCGAGCTCCTCACACTCTATGCGTCATCCACTTCTCTTTCTATGGCTATAACTGTCCTCACCCTCGAGTCCATATCTTGTAGGAGGAGTCCCACAATTTTACCTTGGATGGATAATTTCAAACCATTCTCAAATTTCCTCACTTTGGCCATGTCTATGGCCACATAATCATTTGCGAAACGTACTAATTTTGTGAACTTAGCCACATATTCGAGCATCGTCATCATTCCTTGTTTTAACTCTAGGAACTCCTGAGCTTTTTCATGTCGTGCAGATGTCGAGAAATATTTGTCCATGAAGAGCTCACAAAACTCTTCCCATGTCATTGCCTTCAAGTTTCTTAAGGCTTTGACCCAATCCCACCACACTTGGGATTCACCCTGTAGCTAGAATGCAGCTAGCCTTATTCTCGTGGCATCGGAGGTGATCTCCATAGCCTCCAATATCTTGCCAACTTGTCGAACCAATGATCGGCTTCCATCGGTTCCCCTCCTCCCTTGAAGGTTGGAGGATGATGTGCCTTAAACCTCTGGAGGTTACTCGGTCCTCCCTGGCCCACATTTGCACTAGTATGTGCAATGGTGGTAGCCACAACGCTGGCCTGCGCAATGGTTGCAGTCACAACACTAATAGCCTCCATGAAGGTTTGTTCATCAAAGGCCGGTGGTGGTTGATTGTTGCCATGTCCACCACCTCTACATCCTTTTCCTCGACTTGCCATCTACACATGTCAAATAGAAAATTGAGATTCCTTTCCTTGTCTAACTAGTAGTGCATGTGCCGACTACTAATAGATTTCAACATCGAACTATCCTGTTCGTTCTCATCCGAACCCCTAAGGTTATGTTTTCTAACCCTAGTGCTCCTCTTTTCCTATATACATTTTTACCATGTATATAATTCACACAACATACAACACCAAATCATGTAGCACATTTATGCACAAAATATGAAATGCACACAATGAATGCAATGGTCTAAACCCATGCCCATCACTCCCTAGGTAATCACAGTTCTGATGTACAAACTGTGACACCAGAACTTAATGAATTTAATTACCTATACCCATATCCATTAAGCCATAGGTATTCGTATACCTATGCTTTGATACCAAGTTGTGACCCCCCAAAACCCAAAGGTTCTGTTGACTAGCCGTTAACCTGTGGAATTTCTACCTTAGGTGATTGTGCACCTAAGTCTTGGTACCGGACCGGCACCAATTACTTGTGAACACCGAGTTACTCGGCAACACTTTGATACATCCCTTCACTGGGACCCATCCATTCATATGTAAGTTAAAAATATGAGAATAATACCCTTAAACATAGTCCGTAAGAGTCTGATCACGACCCTCTTACCATTATTAGATACCCGACTGTATTGGCACTAGTCAAAAGAATTTAATTACAATTCTTTTATACAAAAATAAACTTTAGAACTCGTTTGTCCTAAGCACTTTTTACAAAAAGATTTATCAAGGCCACATGTTGGCCTTCTTTTAATCACGGCCTCGTCTGAGTGCCATCCATCAGTGTAGACCCTGCACCTTAAAGGGTTGTCCCATAAAGGGTGAGTCAGGCCTAGTAGAGAATACCTCCTATAAGGGATACTCCCTGATTAGTGCCCAAATAGTGCTGTTTGAGCCACATTCGTTGCGGGTTTGAGCACTTTGTGTACTAATCAACTTAAATAATCGATTGACACTAAGGTCGAGTATACTACTAATTATATTTGTGGATATTTTGTAGTTTTGAAAGCCAATTATACCATTATCTTCCAAGCCAATTCAAGGCGAAGAACCGAGCGAACTCGAAATTTGCATGAACAAAGTAGAAGGCAATTGGAGCTAAATACAGAGGAAGAGGGCATTACGAGAGATTTTGATCTTGCAAGAATTTTCGCGGGCTACAAAATTTTGTAGCTACACATTCTTTGTGTTGACCACTTTTGGCCTTTTGTGGTTTAATATAAATTAGCCCTCATTGTATTTTTCTTTGTTTCATATTTTTTTGTAATTTCCTTGACTCTGAGCAGTATATAAGCCTCAGTCAAGCTCAGTAAAATGAATCAATCCATTAATCAATAAACTGGGCACCAAAGCTTTCAGCTTTCCCGCGGGTGTGATTTTCTCTTATTTTCTCTCCCTTTCTTGCACTTTCTCACCAGCCAAACACCCCTTGAGGATGACAACTCAAGGGATGCTCAGCTAAACCCCTCTCATCCTTGAAGAGGAGGGCCACTGGGTAGAGGTCTTGATGTAAAACACTGTCCTCTTGTTGCCAACGAAGGCATTTATTATCATTTATGTTTCTGCATTTCACGTTAGGTTTGAATCCCTGTGATGTACCCTAAGTGGCTAGTACTTGGCAAGCTTTAAAGGTTCAATGGATACTTATTAGTAGATCAACGATCTTGGATTTAGTTGCCATTTATTTGCTCTGATTAGATCCGAGTCGGTTTAGCGCTAAAACATTAATGGTTAATAAATGCTGTATACTAGGAGAAACACTTTTAGGGTTTAGTCTTTATGGCTAAACATAGATCTGGTTCGGGAAATGACTATAGGTCATCCTGTAACACCCCGAAATATACCCTAGCAGTTTTCGAACTTGTTTAGGGTATATTATAAGCTAAATAGGAATTTTCGGGAAATAAAACGATAGACCCGGAAATTAATCATAAAGCCAAGGGTAAATTAGTCATTTACCACTTGAGGATATGAGCATAAAACCATAGGATTTTATATGCCAATATGGAATTTGAGAAAAATGAAATATAAATAGAGAAGAAGTTGTGGGATTCAGGCAATTGGAAAAGATGGAATAGAAATAAAGAATGGAAGGGCCTAATTGCAAAAATGAGAAAAATGTTTAAAAATGCAAAGGCCAAACATGGCCTTAAATTAAAAATGGGATTTAAGACCAAGTTGGTCTCATTTTGGAGAAGCAAAAACCGTAGAGAGAAAGGAAGGGAGAGGAGGAAAAGAGAAAGAAGAGAGGAAGAGGAAGAGAAGAAAAAGAAGAAGAGGTGGCCAAGATAAAAAGGTATGGATTATGATTTTTTGGTATGGAACTTTGTATAGATGTGTATGGATACATGTTTGTGGGGTTGTGGGTTGTGAAAACCACAACCCTAAAATGAGTTCTTGTATGAAATCATCATAAAATCCCTTTTGCTTTTCTAGGGTTTTTGTTATGAGAAGATCTAGAGGTCCCATTACATGTGTTTTGGGGTTCTAAGTGTTATGTAAAGCATGGACATGTTTGTTCTTGTTCTAGGTTTTGATAAGAACCTAGATTTCTTGAAAATGGGTTGAGTAAAACCTAGGCCTTGTATAAAGATGTAGATAGAAAGCATGTTTGAGTTGATAGAGTTCATAAGAGTGTATTGAAAGATAATTTAATTAGAAAAGAGAGATTACGAATGAATTTGAGTGGTTTTGGCGTGTTTATGGAGTATTGGAGTTGATTTAATATCAACATATGGAAAAATGGGAGAAAAACACACATTATGGGCATTTTTCGGTGACCTGTATCGGTACACCTTGAACCTGTACCGGTCTGACCCTCGCGGAAGCAGAGACACATGTCTGGTATAGGTGCGGAATAGGTCTGCGGTACTACACTGCAATTTGACCGATGTTAGTATTTTAGCCATACCTTGCTCATTTCTTATCCGATTTGAGTGATTCAAGTGTCTAATTAAACTAGACTTCA
Source organism: Tetrastigma voinierianum (assembly GCA_016808115.1). Lineage (NCBI taxonomy): Eukaryota > Viridiplantae > Streptophyta > Magnoliopsida > Vitales > Vitaceae > Tetrastigma > Tetrastigma voinierianum. The sequence goes on from JAEQBH010003021.1 coordinate 128,630, forward strand.
AGGAAAACCAAACATCCAGAAATAGGCATCGTCAAAATCTGAATCTAAGTAGCCCAGAAAATCACTCAAAGTGGGGCTATGTGCAAGCCAATTCCTGCATCAGTTTGATCATAGAGTAGTCCGAGTTGTTTAGAACATAACTCGAGGTTTGATTAACTCGAATTGGAGTGATTCCAGTTGGAGTAGAACCCTTAGCACCTTAGATTTAAAAGGAGTACAAAGAACAAGTGTCAAATATGGAGTCAAGACACTGGAAAATGAGTATTACAAACTGTCCCTCGGGTAAAATCAGTAAATTGACTAGTTTGGCATGAAAATGCCATAACTTTAGTTTGGATGATCCAATTGGAATGATTCCAATTTATAAGTAAAATAGATTCGTTGAGAGACAAGAATACACGAATGATGTGTGAATACATAAGCATCATACTGTACAAGTATATGGAATGCCATATATATAATAGGCATGAAACAAGAAAAGTATAGGAAATGCAAAATGTATAGATGTGTTCATGAAGCATGAATGTGATATGGAAAATGAAATGGCCCCGAAACATGAATATGGTATGAAAGGAAATTTGTCATGAACATATAATGTGGTTAAGTTATATATGATCATTATCACATATAACCAGAAAATGATAACAAATGATAGAAAAAATATGAATGAGCATACGTGAATGAATATATGAATGAGTATACGTGAATAAGTGTATGAATGAGTATATGAATGAGTATACGTGAATGAGAATATGAATGAGTATACGTGAATGAATATATGAATGAGTATACGTGAATAAGTGTATGAATGAGTATATAAATGAGTATACGTGAATGAGAATATGAACGAGTATATGTAAATAGGTATATGAATGAGTACATGAATGAGTATATGAATGAGTATACGTGAATAAGTGTATGAATGAGTATATGAATGAGTATACGTGAATGAGTATATGAATGAGTATACATGAATGAGTATATGAATGAGTATATATGAATGAGCACATGAATGAGTATGTGAAGGAGTATACATGAATGAGTATATGAAATGAGTACGTGAATGAGTATATGAAATAAGTACATAGATTGAGTATATCTTTGAGATATCTGAGAGTGAATATGGAATTGAAATGTGATGTTGAAAACGAATGAATGTGAATGATGATAAGGACGGGATTCATCAAACGGAATCCATCATAAATGTGAATACAAAAGTGAAAATGGAATTGAAATGTGATATTTGAAAACCGAATGAATGTGAATGATGATAAAGATAGGATTCATTAAATGGAATCCGTCAAAAATGTGAATTGGTTGATATATCGAATAAACCGTCTAACGGGATGCACCAAACGACATCCGTCACGAAGGCACCCCGAAATTTTCCAATGTCCCACTTGGCGGGATGCACCAATCGACATCCGTCATGTTGGCGTATGGCATTGAAAAAAATGTCCAGCGGCGGGATGCCAATCGGCATCCGTCTTGATGGCGTATGGCATTAGTGATGCACCACGTGGCGGGGTGCACCAAACGGCATCCGTCATGATGGGAGACCGAATAAGTAATACCACATGTCGGGGTGCACCAAATAGCATCCGTCATGATGGGAGACCGAATAATTGATACCACATGTCGGGGTGCACCAAATAGCATCCGTCATAATGGGAGACCGAATAAGTAATACCACATGTCGGGGTGCACTAAACAGCATCCGTCATGATGGGAGACCGAATAATTGTGTCACATCCCACTTTTATAGGCTGTGACCGACGTTAGGGAATGGGTAGGCTTAAGGCCACCAAAACCCGTAGCAAGCCTAAGTCCCGTATTTCTCACAGAAAATTGGAAGACCTGTCGTTTCTATAACAAATGACAGATCTGGTATTACGTAATATCAATCTAAATCTACTAATAATTAACTCAAATCTCATATCATGATATTATCTCAATAACATAACAAATAGACCTCCGTGGCCATCCACTAACAAAAGCATGACCTCAACGGTCTCATCAAAAATATCAATAAGGTTTTCATCAAAAGCAAATTTTATCCAACTCAACTGATTCAAAATTTGTCGATTTAACAAAATAGTGCTTAATAACTTCAAGTTAATTCACCATGGAGCCTTAAGAAACTTAGACTCTCATTCACCAAATAAACAAAATAATCCATTACATGTTTCCAAATAGAATCCAAGTGGTCGAAATGCTGGATTCTCCTTTCTCTGTCTACCTGAAGGAGGGAAATCAGCGGGGTGAGATAACTACGTGAGTAAAATATATCACCATACTTGTGGGCCCACAGAGTACTCAAGGCCGGCTCACAAGGATGGTTAATAATATCAAATCAATCACCGTACATAGGTTATGCAACAAATAGCGGCAATATGAACAACAATATCAAAAGAGATTTAGAGGTTTGAAACACAGAAATATAGTTTACCATTCAGGAATCCGTACATTCCTTTTTACCTTTATACTGGAATCCGTACATTCCAACCAAAGATCCGTAGAAATGGGTAGGGTTCTCGCCTAGAGTTTTACCACCTCTGCAGGGAGGCGCGCTTTGCCACTGAAGGTACCATGTGCACATAACTGATAGCCTCCCCATCGGAGTTAGGCTTTACGTGATTCACATACCATCAAATGACGTGCTGATTTACAAGTTATAGACATTTGTACTCGTATGCAACAAGAGATAACACCAAATACAATAAGAGTTAGGCGGCGAGTGCTTTCGACATGAATATTCATCAAGACACGTGACTTGTGGCATATGACAAATTCAATTCAATGATGCTCAGAATAAGGGTCTTGTCATAGTCAATTACTACGTCCCGAGTCAAACAGTAGAAACACCATATACATTTCGAAGGTGCAAGTACGATGATATAAATTTACTCACTCCCTATTAGTCGAGGCTCGGCTAGGCTATTCACCTGACGATGTGAGGCCTTTGACCGTTTGCTATACCAATATTCATGCGAGAAAGAAATATAAGATAGCGTCGAAATCATAGCGAGTCATACCTTGTTATTCACCACTCCAATTAGACCGTTTACCCGTTTCTATTTGTCGCCCCTAACTTAGGCTTTTAAATAATTTTTTTTAAAATCCCTTTTACTTTCCTTACCTTCAACATTCTGCCTTTTAACATCTAAATACCCAAAATTATAATTTTAATATTCAATTTCACAACTAATTTCTTATATCAATGTTTAATCCCACTAAACTTCGTTTTTTTTTTTTTGGCGGTGCGCATCGATTAGTATTTTGCCTATATCTTTCTCTCTGAAGCGTCGAAAAGACCTGAAACCAGTAGCAAAATTTCACTAACATCATATCTTTCCAATAATGTCAAATTGGCCTAAATTCGTCCATTAGGTCCTCCTATGATTCTGTCCAAGTCGACCTTCAAACAGAAATTCACATTCAATCGATTCAACCCTTAATTCCACTAATTACCACCTCAATTTCATTCTAAATACATTTTACCCAAATTTTAAACATACCAGACTTAATTCATACCTCTTAGGGTTCTTCAATTTTTTTTCTTTTGTTTTCTGCTCGATTTTCTGAGGTCTAATATTTTTAAAAATTAATTCAATATTTCACTTAAGTCCTACGGTTTCTTGAATTTTAAGGCCACGGAATTATTAAAAATGTCTCTTTGGCCATTGGTCAACAAAATCACATTGACTTTTCCTACGAGTTCCTTTGTTCATGTATTTTTATTTATTTATTTTTTTCATATTTTCATTAATTTTATTTTTTATATCATATATTTGGACCTTAATTTGCTTCCTAAAAATTCTATATTTATTTCATTCATTGGGTATTTTAAAAATTCCTATTCGGTCAAGCGCTCAGGTGACCTTCTTGGAGTATATTTTCCTAAAATTCCATTTAATTGAGAAATAATTCATAAAAAATTATTATAAATTCATGATGGACAACAAAACACCTAAAAATTAAATTCCATGAAAAAAATCATTTAAAAAAAAATGTTTGAGATTGTTACATTTCTCCCATATAAAAATTAGATCCTCGAATTTATTAAAGTGTGTACCTTATCCTTTCGAAGAGTTGAGGATATTTGTCCTTCATCATTGCTCACTCTCAGTACCTCCTCTACTTCGTGATTCTGCGCCACTGAACCTTTACCATAGCTATTTCTTTGTTTCTCGGCTTCACAGTGCGTCTATCCGCTATATGGTACACTAGTACCTCTTCCTTATGACCGGATCTTATCAACCTCAATCTCCCTAGTCGAAGAATGTGAGACGGATGAGAGCGATAGCTGTCTTTTTGCATTGAGATGTGAAACGCCCGGTGCACATGGCCAAAGTTAGGAAGCGAAGCTAATCACAATGAATCATTACCAGCCACATCGATATCTCAAATGACCACATATATCTCGGTGTCGACTTCCCTTTCTTCGAATCCTCATCACTCCTTCATAGGAGATATTTTAAGGAAAAGCGTGATCACCCACACCAAGCGTACATCGAATCTCCTCTCGGATCGGCCCATAACTCTTTGCTCATTGAAAGCGGGTCTCGTTCTGCTCTGAATAATAGGTACTTTCTCGAGAACATACGATCAGCTCACGGACCTTCAATTCTCTATCACCTACCTCCATCCAACAAGAAGGTGACCTACATTTCCATCCATAGAGTGCCTCATATGGCCATTCAATCATTAGAGATGGTAGGTTGTTATTATAAAGCGAAACTCTACGAGAACGATATTTTCCCAACTACCTCTCAGAAATCCATAACACACATCAGGAGCATATCTCAGAGTGCAGATTGTAGTTCGGCGCCCATCTAAATACGAGGATGGAAGGCTGTACTGAAATCCAGTTTAGTACCCAAGGCTTCCTGAAGTTTCTGCGAAACCTCGGGGTGGTACGTGGACTGTCGGATACTATGGACACGCTCCAGTAACGGTGCTACTATCTTGTCCCCGGATACATGCATTGCATCTTGTGCCACCGTATAAGTGGTCTTAACGGCTAAGAAGTGAGGCCGGTTCGTCAATCATCAGCTATAGCCCAGATCAGATCATGCCCTTAGAGGTCTTTGGTAACCCGACCACGAAGTCCATAGTAATTTCTATAGTTCCATTCGGAGTAATGTGACTCCTATGAGAAGACACAGTAGGTCTACGGTGCTCGGGTGACTTGTTGGCATGTCAAACATGATGCCACATCGCATGCCCATCATACACCCATCCCATTCCACCAATACATACCTTTAGCATCTGCAGGTACATGCCAGTGACTCTGGATGAACACTATAAGGTGCATTATGGGCTTCTGGCCAGATCCTTTGTCTCAACCCATCTACATCGAGGCACACACAGTCTATTCCTCATCTCATCATACCATCCTAATTTCAAATCCGGATGCAGTCACGGTATGCCGTCTCCTCGATTCAAGGAAGGATCTTATCTTGGTTGCCTTGATCTCGTCAATCGATACAAGAGGCCTCACAGGCTGTGCAACTAATCCACCTGTAACTTCAAAGCTGGCCTCCCATTAAGCAGACCCTAAACTCCTTCACTATACTCCTCTTATGTGCGAAATATATTGCTAGATTTGCCTTGGACTTCTGCTTAAAGCATCGGCCACCACATTGGCTTTCGGGATGATATAAATCGGCAATCCTGAGTCTTTCGGTGCTCTACCCATCTCCTCTACGAGATTCAAATCTCTGTGTTGAATGTATTGAAGGCTTTTTGTGATCTGTGTAAATCTCACACACTTCTCACCATATAAATGATGCCTCCATATCTTTGATTCAAAAATCACGGCCGCCATCTCAGGTCATGTGTAGGATAATTCGACTCATGTCTCCTCAACTGTCTGGATGCATATGCTATTACCTTCCCGTGCATTAAACACAATCCTACTGCGGAGGCATCACAATGATACAACATCATACCTCCACGATGCGTAGGTAATGCTAACCTTTGGGCTTGATGATTAAGCAATCCTTAAGTTTCTGGAAACTTTGCTCACAGGTGTCATCCCACTCAAATTTTACTTGCGATCATGTCCGTGTCGAGTGGAGAGGCGAGATGTGCAGAAAAATCTTTCACAAATCTCCTGTAATATCAGTATACCCAGAAAACTACGTATCTCAATCACATTGGTGGGTCTAGGCCAGTTAGACCTTTGCTTCTACCTTCTTGGGATCCACTGAACACCCTCCTTGCTTATCACAGCTGCCGAAACTCACCTTTGGTAAGCCCAGAAACTCACATTTAAGCAGTTTGCAAGCGTTGATGTGTTCTAAGTGCAGTACAATCTGGTGTTCCCCATGTTCCACATGACTTTTGGTCATCGAGGATATCATTTATAAACACCACCACCGTTTATCCGGATAGGGTTTGAAAACGGTTCATCAAATCCATAAAGCGCGGCCCAGTGCGTTAGTCAGCAAGCATTATGCCGAGAACTCATAATGACCATGCGAGTCACGAATGCGATCTTAGGTATATCTTCCCTCCTTATCTTCAAATGATGGTAACGGACGAAGGTCAATCTTTGAAAAATGGTAGCTATGGCGGTCAACCAAATCATATATTATGAAGTGGATACTGTTCTTGATTGTTACCTTATTATTTATCGGTAATCAATGCATCTCGCTAGTCCCATCCTTTTCTTCACAAATAACACGGTGCACCCCACGGTGAAGCTAGCAGTCTAATAAACCCTTATCCAGCAATTCTTACCATTTGCTCTTTCAACTCTTTCCAATTCGGTGGGTGCCATGTCTGGTATGGTGCGATAGATATAGGATTTGTACCGGGTAACAAGAAATCGATAAACTCCAGTTTCCACATGCGGGTGCTAATCCTGGTAAATCGATAAGGAAAAAGATATACGAGTAATCCCTCATAGCAATTTATATCTCCCAAATCAGTAGAGGGAATTCTAGCATCTCTCACATGAGCTAAATACCCCTGGCAACCCTTCTTAAGTAACCTCACATTTGCCTATCATTTGAAATCAAAGGTATTAGGGCTTCCATTATGATCTCCTGGAAAACAAATAAAATTTTCCCAATGGTTTGAACGTTATCTTCTTTCTATAACAATCCATGGTTGCATAGTTAGCTGACAACCATTCCATACCTAAGATAACATCAAACTCCAGTATAGGCAATTCAATCAAATCAGCATATAATCTGCTATCCCCTATCATTATCTCACATGATCTGTACATATAGTTCACCTCAACTATTTCTCCAAGTGGTGTGCTAATAGCTAAGGGATTTTCCATTATCATTTTACCCTTGTTTAATTTCTTAGCATAAGATGGGGATACAAATGAGTGAGTGGCTCCCGGATCAAATAACACTTTGGCTTGTTCGTTTTGTACATGTATAATACCTATGAATAAATTAAAAGCATTTAAAATTTTTCTTACCCAAGAAATATGTTAAATTGGGATATACATCCGCAGCGGTGTTAGTGAAAATGCAGGCCTCTTGTTGGTTAGCGCAAAACTCTACCTTGGCCTCTACCAAGCGGTGCGGGGCACGTACTGTGCTGTGCGGGAGCACGTCCTGTGCTCTCCTACACACTTTGCCTCTCGAGAAGGTCTCTCTGCACATGCGTGAGGAATTTGGGTCTTTGGTATCTTCTTGAGCACCCTTACGAGGCGGAGTTCACGGATATATGCCACCTTGCCCACACTGGTAGCAAACTATGGAGGAATATCTACATTGACCTTTGTGCCTTTCCACTTTACACTTTTACACCACGGGTTTCATGAACCTTGTGTTCTTTGCCAGTGTTGATTGCCGAGGTAACTTGTGACTATCCTCTCCTTTGGCCCCCTCTATTTTGGTTATGAGGTGACTGAACACGGCTCCCTTCCTCTTCCCTTTCACTACTCTACAGCCCTCCTCATTTCCTCTTTCTATCCCTCTCGGCCCATGCCTCTTTATTCTTGGTCTCCCCTGATTAGCTCTACTCGACAATCTTTGTCAATATGGGAAAATCTCGGACAATAGTGCATTGTAAAGAGGTGTAGTATCATTCATTTCGAATCTATCAACGCAGGCTCTTCATCAGGTACCCGGTCTGGGAGCATACTTCGGAACGAGTGAACTCTTTAGCATACTCGGATACACTCATGATAAGTCACATTTAGCTTCTCAAGTGATAAATACGTGCATCTCTATTTGAGGATATAAACTCATCCATAACAACCTCTCTAAACATCTCCCAAGTGGGAGGGTTCCCTCCACCTCTTGATCCTCAATGTGTCTCTGAACCAATCCACGTAGAAAAATTATTCTTCATCTTCGTTTCCTACCCGACTCAATTACTCTAGCATCAGAAGCATGATAATCTCCTCACTTACTTTTATACGTCTCCTCCAATGCGTGGGTCATCTCCTTCCTTACCATGATATTAAGGTCTTAAACCTCAAGAACTCCTGCAAAGATAGACCTTCCTCATCCGACCGTCGCTGCTACCCTCTAGGCACTGTGCGGGAGGTTGTGTTGGGGCTGAGTCTTGGAGGCAGTGGAGCAGAAATGGAACTTCTTTGTCTCACTAGTCTACTTCCCTTTAGGGCTCTATTCTATGCCCTTAACTCACTATTCTTGCTCAAAATCAAATCATCCATATCAAATGGAGGCGGTGGTGGAACATTCTCAGCCTCACTCTGTACTCTCTGCCTTGATCTAGGGGGTGAGTTTTATCTCATCTGTGGTCAGATCTTGATGCCGGACTCCGCATGGCATCCCGACATCTATCGGATCATAGATCTCCCTTCGCCCTTGGCGAGGTGGTCCACGTCCGGGGTACACCTTGTTGTCTTCTTGGTAGCATTCGACAACCAAGAAAGCAAAATGATCTTAGGATGCAATACATATCAGAGTACTTAAACTTTTCATCTATAGGATCATGAAATTAACTACTATGATGACATACAAAAGACAATTTGGAGATCCTATGCTCCATGGTGTCACATTTATCATTTACCCGAATAACATCCCAAGTTCCTTTTAAAACATGGCTGATGCAGCTTTGTCACATCCACTTTTTATAGGCTGTGGCGAGCTAGGGGAGATGGGTGTTAGGCTTAAGGCCACCAAAACCAGTAAGCAAGCCTAAGTCCCATAATTTCTACCGAAGGGTGGCCAAGACCTATTCGTTTCTATAACAAATGACAGATCGTGTTATTCGTAATATCAATCTAAAATCTATAATAATTAACTCAAATCTCATATCATGATATTATCTCGAATAACATAACAAATAGACCTCGTGGTCATCCGCTAAAAAGCGACCTCCAACGGTCTCATCAAAAATATCAATAAGGTTTCATCAAAGCAAAATTTATCGACTCAATATTCCAAAATTGCTCGATTTAACAAAATAATTAACGATAACCAAGTTAATTCACCATGGAACCTTAAAACTTAGACTCTCATTCACCGATAACAAAATAATAATCCATTACATATTTCAAATAGAATCAAGTGGTCAAGAAATGCACGGATTCTCCTTTCTCCTGTCTACCACGAAAATGAGAAATCAACGGGGTGAGATAACTACGTGAGAGTAAAAAATATATCACCATACTTGTGAGGCTAGGTACTCGAGCCAGAGCTCTGCAAAGAGTAGTTTATGCTCAATCAATCAATCACCGTACATAGGTTATGCAACAAATAGCGGCAATATGAACAACAATATCAAAAAGAGATTTAGAGGTTTGGCTCTGAGAAATATAGTTTACCATTCGGGAATCCGTACATTCCTTTTACCTTTATCTTGGACTCAGGTACATTGACCAAAGATCGTAGAGCGGGCGGGTTCTACGCCTAGAGAGTTTTACCACCTCTCTAGGAAGGCATGGCTTGCCATACGAGGAGGGTACCATGTGCACATAGCTGATGACCTCCCCATACGTAACACCCCAAACATACTAGTAGTTTTTCGGACTTGTTTAGGAGTATATTATAAGCTAAATATGAATTTTAGGAAATAAACGAGATGCCCGGAATTTGTACAAGACTTAAGGACAATATTGTCATTTGTAAAAGGGCTTAAAAGTCTGGTTGGAAAAGACTATGGGCGAAGAAGAAATAATAGGAATTGTTGTGTAATTCCTAAATGATTAGAGGCAAATACAATAAAAGAAAATGGGAAACTACAAATGGCCAGAGTAGGAGGGCCAAAAGAAAATAAAAGATTAACCCAAAAATGGGTTTTGGAGGGCCAAACAAGGCCTTAGCAAACATAGATTTAAAAGACCAAGTGGTCTCATTTTTGGGAAGGAAGAAAAACGTGAAGGAGAAGAGAAGAAGAAGAAGAGGAAGGAGATCAAAGCAAGCCAAGGTATGGAACTTTGGATTTTTATGAGATTACATGGAATTATGGAGCTTTATATGATTAAATGCTTGTCTTTAAATCTATGGTTTGATTGAATTGCATCTTAACCTTAGATTTCTTGAAATTAAAGGTTGGTAAAACCCACCGAACAAGATAAGTAAGAATCCCCTTGTTAGGATTGAATTCATGGTTAAATAGTGTGTAATGAAGTTAGGGTTTAGAACAAACCTAACAACTCTCTATGTTTGGATCATGTATGGGATGGCCATATTAGAATTGTTTTGGAAGAAGTTTCATGATATGTTTTTGGAAATAAGATAAGTATTGAAAGATGAATTGTGAGTAGAAAGGGATTCACGAAGCAATATGGAATGATTTTGATGTGTGTAGGAAGTATAGGAGTGATCCATGGATGAAAGTGCATGAAAAAGGGGAGAAAAGACACATTCTAGGCATTTCCGGGTGATGTGTACCGGTACACTTTGAACATGTACCGGTACACATTGTGTTCTGGTCATTTTTGGCCAAAGTGTACCGGTACACTTTAGGGGTATCTGCATTACACCTGATGCCTTTTCCTGTCGACCAGTTTTGTATTTTGGCCATAGCTTTCTCATTTCTTATCCGATTTGAGTGATTCAAGTGGCCAATTAAAATGAACTTCAGGAAAACCAAACCTAAATAAATAGGTATCAATCAAATTCTGGCTCTAAGTGGTCCAAAAATTCACTCAAAATGGGGTCATATGCAAACCAATTCTACGCATCAGTTGAACATAGAGTAGTCGGGTTGTTTAGGACGTGGCAAATTCGGTACTCGAATTAGGTGATTCCAGTTGGAATAGAACCCTTAACACCTTAAATTTAAAGGAGTACAAAGAACCAATGTAAAATATGGAGTCAAGGAACTGGAAAATGAGTATTTCAAACTGTCCCTCGGGTAAAATCGGTAAATCGACTAGTTGGCATGAAAATGCCATAACTTGAGTTTGGACGATCCGATTGGATTGATTCGAATTCCTGGGTAAAGTAGATTCATAGAAGAATAATAATACATGAATAAGGTGTGATTACATGCTCATCATACCTTACCCGATCATATGGAATACGATCTGTCGTAGGCGCGTAAATATGGCTAAAATGCCCATTATAAAATAGTAAGTTACTGAACTCATATAATTGTAAAAACTACCTAAGACCAGTTATTAACTGACATAGCACTCCTGTTCTGATTAGTACTTCGGTACTCCTGTTAGTGCTCCGGCACTCCTGATTAGTACTTCGGTACTCCTGTTAGTGCTCCGGCACTCCTGATTAGTGCTTCGGCACTCCTGATTAGTGCTTCGGTACTCCTGATTAGTACTACGACCTCTGTCTGTTAAATTATACGACCTCCTGTCTGATTAGTGCTACGGCACTCTGTCAATTAGTGCTCACGGCACTTAAGTCTTGTACTTATAGTATCTTAGGAATTTTATTGTGTTGTGTCTTACTCATTAGGTACTCTTGGTCATTAGGAAGTCGACGATTATAAATAAGACTCTGAATAGAGAATAGAGTAAAGATACGAATGTACCTGCAATATCTGTTCTCGTACCTACGGGTACTCTGGCTTATTTGATTAAGTTACATCCACAATCTCTGATTTGAGATTCTGTGAGTACCTTGGTACTCTGAAATGCGAATAGGATTACGTAGTACCTATGGGTACTCCTGTCTTTGATTAACTCCTGTCTCTGATTAACTCCTGTCTTTGATTAACTCCTGTCTCTAATTAACTCCTGTCTCTGATTAACTCCTGTCTCTGATCTAGTTCTGTAGTACCTACGGGTACTCCTGTATCTGAATAAGTTTAGTCCTGTATCTGATAAGTCCTGTCTCTGATCTAGTTACCTTAGTACCCTACAGACCTCCTGTATCCCGAATAAGTTCGATCACGTATCGATAAGTCATGTCTCTGATTTGATTTACAGTACCCTCTGGGTGTACTCCTATACTTGAATAAGTTCTGTCTCTGATTAAGTCTGTCTCAGCAGGATTACGTAGTACCTACGGGCCTCACGTAGCGATTAAGTTAGTAGTGCCTGCGTGTATTCGTATTTCATCAGTTACGTAATACCTAGGGTACTCGTATCTGATTAAACTCGGTAGTACCTACAAGTACTCTTGTATTGGATTAAGTTAAATACGTAATACGATTAAGTTACGTGGTACCTACGGTGCTCACAGTATCACGATAGGATTTTGTAGGTACCCATGGGTACTCCTTGATAAAATAAGTATAAGTTTTGTAGTACCCACGGGTACTCTTGTATCAGTAACATAAGTATAAGTTCTGTAGTACCTACGGGTACTCTCGTTAGCATTAAAAAATAAGTATATGTATCATTTATGATGCGGCCTGTTATGGGTAATGTCCATTACGATATGTATCACGCATCGTCAAATCGACCTTGTATATGATTAGTTCCGACTGTATTACCTCTGGTACCTTCGCACAAGGATAAGATCCGTGGAATAGAAATATAGTACTCCGTAAGGCGGTATAAGTTCCGTGGAGCAAGTATAAGTTCTGTAATACATGTATGAGATCTGAAATACATGTATAAGTTCTGTAATACAAGTATAAGTTCCGTAAGACCAAGATTTACTTCGTAGAACAAGTATAAGATACGAAGTACCAGTATAAGTTTTGTAGTACTTACGGGTACTTCATAGGGTAAGTTCCATAATGCAGGTATATGTTCCGTGGCTCTCTCAGTAGTACCTACGGGTACCTCCCGAAACAGTATAAACTCAAGTAGAATAAGTATAAGTTCTGAATAAGTATAAAGTTACGTAACTCCCTACGGGAGTCTGAATAAACATAAATTACATTAAGTATAAGTTACGAATAAGGATAAGTTACCTTAACTCCCTACGAAGTCTTTGAATAAACATAAGTCTGTTAAGTATAAGTTCTGAATAAGGATAAGTTCTGTAACTCCTACGGGAGTCCTGAATAAACATAAGTCTGTTAAGCATAAGTTCTGCATAAGAATAAGATCTGTAACTCCTACGGGAGATCCGAATAAGCGTAAGCTTGTTATAAGAAGATTGCCATTATAAGTTCATAATATAAATGCATAAAATTTATATTATCTGTTTTTATCTCGTTAAATGTGTATATACGCCAAAGGCATATGTTTCCACTTTAAAGCGTAAAAACATACGGAGTTTTAATCCTTGTGATGCGGAGAAGACATCTGAAGACTTATGCAATTGATTTAACACACTTGTAAGGGTTCACTACATGTAGGTTCCGTGCTCTGATTTGTAAATGTAAAAGTACAGTTTTGTATTTGTAAATGAGACTCGATAAATGTGTATAGATTTTGATGGACACCACTCCGGTGGTAGTTCTTTTGATTATGTTATAAGATGTGAGGCCTATGCCCACGGGTACCCGGTCAGTTTTAAAAAAAAATGAGTAAAGAGTCGATCCTGAGTCTCGCGCCTCGAACTCGATTCGGATCACTTGTCGAATTCGGACGGGGAGAAATGAGTGTGACACACCACATGATTAGGCACTACGTGATTCATACCATCAAATGACATTAGCGATTTACAAGTTATAGTGGCTGGCCTCGATGCAGCAGAGATAACACCGTACAATAAGAGTTAGCTGACCGTGCTCGGCGTAGATATTCATCGAGATTACGTGACTTGGCATATAATAAATTCAATTCAATGAATTCTTTCGAATATAAGGGTCTTAATCGTGTCGATTACTACGATCCAAGTCAAATAATAGAAAACACCGCTATACATTTCGAAGGTGCAAATGCGATGATATAAATTTACTCACCTCCTATTAGTCCAGGCTCAGCTAGGCTATTCACCTGAGCGTGTGAGCCTTTGACTTAGTTTGCTATACGATATTCTGCGAAGAAATATAAAAGATAACGTCAAAATCATAACGAGTCATGCATTGTTGCCACTCAATTAGGCGTTTACCGTTTACATTTGTCCTTCTTGAGCTTTTAAATAATTTTTTTTAAATCCCTTTTTGCCTCCTTACCTTCAACATTCTGCCTTTTAACATCTAAATACCCAAGAGTTATAATTTTATGTTCAATTTCACAACTAATTTCTTATATCTAATGTTTAATCCACTAGCCTCGTTTTTTTGGCAGTGCGCATTAGTTAGTATTTTGCTATATCTTTCTCTACCAGCGTCTGAAGAGCCTGAAACCAGTGGAAAATTTTCACTAACATCCATATCTTTCCGTGATATCAAATTATTTTAAAATTCGTCCATTAGGTCTTCCTATGATTCTGTCGAAGTCGACGCTAAGCAATTCCATTCAATCGATTCAACCCTTAATTCCACTAATTTACCACCTCAATTTCATTCTAAATACATTTTCTCCAAATTTTAAACATACCAAACTTAATTCATACCTCTTAGGTCACATTTTATAGATTCAAAATGCAATTGCAACCTAGCATACACATTAGAACAATTAATTCATTCCAAACAGCCCTAATTAACTATCCAAACAACAACCATTTATCAATTCAGCCCCTTTCCTCCAATACAGACCATGCAAAACCAAAATTAAAAACCATGGCGCTTTAATATACCTTCAGAAGTCTCCCCACCATGAAAATCACAGGTTGATTCAATGGGAATTGGCTGCAACAGCCAAATAGTCAAGGCCGAATGGAAAACTTAGGGTTCTTCAATTTTTTTTATTTTGTTTTCTGCTCGATTTTCTGAGGCCTAATATTTTTAAAAATTAATTCAATATTGCACTTAAGTCCCTGGGGTTTTTCTTGAATTTTTTTAAGGCCCTGGGAATTATTAAAAATGTCTCTTTGGCCCTTGGTCAACAAAATCTGTTGAATTTTCCCTACCCTGCCTCACTGCTCAATGATTTTTTTATTCATGTATTTTCTCATTAATTTTATTTTTATATCATATTTGGACCTTACTTTGTTTCATAAAAATTCCCATAATTTATTTCATTCATCGGGTATTTTTAAAAATTCTATTTCGGTCAACTCGCTAGAATTTGACTCAATGCATATCTTTCCTAAAATTCCATTTAATTAAGAAATAATTCCTAAAAAATTATTATAAATTCATGATGGACCTAAAACTTAAATTCCATGAAAAAAAATCATTTAAAAAAAAAGTTTGGGGTGTTACAAATTGATACCACATGTCTAAGGCATCTAAATCAAAGATCCGGTCATGATGGGAGACTCAATTGTAAAATGTGTAGGCACATTACCGAATGATAATAAGGGTTGATTCATTAAACTAATCACGTAAATGTGGAATTGAATAGTCAAAGTGAAATAACCAACATTGACGTATGTAAATGAGATTTTTATGTATATGCTTAAATCTCATAAATTGAATTGTGAATTGAATTATTGCATTGAAAATGCATGTTGTGATATGATAAATGATGTAAATGAAAGCATACAAAAATGAATAGCATGAGTATAGGATATAAAGGCATTATTTGTAAATGCATTTTGTTAATCAGAATGCTTAAGGCTTGCCCATAATGAAGTGCTTCCGTGATTTAAAAAGTCTAATGGAATAACACAAAATGTAATGTTTTGAGAAGATAATTGAAAATGTCGGAGTAACCTGCTCATTGATTCACTAAACTGTCGAGCCTGGGATCGGTCAGCGACACTTTTGAAAATGAAAATTTAATAAAACCAACAAAATGTTTGAGATGATAATTTAAAATTATTGAGTAAGCTTCTCTGCTCCGCTGATCCACCAATCTGTCACCCGATCTTGCCGCTACACTTTTGAAAACAAAAAATTTAATAAAAACTAACTAAATGAATTAAACAAGGTATCAGCCGAATCTCGACTTCAGATGTGACTTGGTAATGACTTTGATATGTTCCGATTTACCATTGTATATGTATAAGTTTGTTTGAATATGATATGACATGCCATACATGTAGAAGATATGAATTGAAACTTGTAAAAGACATGACACATGGAAGTAATACGAACAAGATAATGATATGGAATCTGAAAAGGATAAAATCTACATGTATAATATGATATGAGTTAGAAGTCACATAAGAATAGGCTTCATTATATGCATAAGGAAAAGTAAATGTAAAAAGATTGTGACGGCGATTATTGTTATTTGGTCAAGCATCGCTCTATATGTTCCCACTAAGCGTAAAGCTTAGACGTGTGTTCAATCCGTGTAGGTACTGAAGAGGAGATAAAGAGGACAGGACATTCCACACCAGCAATACGGGCCATCTCAGAGATATGTGCTCACCATCACTGTTTCGCGATCTCTGATGTTTGTATTAGATATGTACATGTATAAGTAATTGTATAAGTAAATGAGACTTAGCATATGTGTATAGATTTTAATGGATACCATACCAAGGGTAGTTCCTTTGTATATGTAAATGATTTTGGTTACTACAAAATTGTTTATACCCACAGCATAGTTCACCAAAAAATAAAAAACAGGTAAAGAGTCCCAGATATATGAGCCAAGACCTAAACCGGCTCGGATTCGCCCCATCTGGCCCGCGACCGGAATCTGGCGTGACACATCCTCCCAACGCGAGGAAAAGGACCCGAGGACATTGAGTAGCTTGCCTTAGAACCCAAGCCCAAGGGTCCGAAACTTCAAGGATTTCTTTACACTTTATTTCCTATGGGCTACGCTTTCTTCAAGCCATCAACTTACCGCTTTTACAAGAAACCCCAAATCCAAAGTGGAAACACCATTTTCAGTCAACTGTGACTCACTTCGCATGAAGAAAACCCATCCTCAGTCTTCCGACTCTGGGGAGCCACTATATCGCAAGAGTTTTGCTACTAGTAGGAACCCTAGGATATAAATTTTTTTGATTCCGGTACAACTACCGTGGTACGAATCACTCCCCACCTAAGTGCACATGCAATGTTCACTTAACATTTCACATTCACATTCCAATAAGAACATGCCAATTTTATTTGGAATCCTACATGCCATGCCATGAAATGAGATGCGACTCATCATATACCATGCGCCTGAGTCCTCACCAATTCCCTCACACAATGCCTAAGCCTATGTGTGATAAACCGCTGCCTCTGATCATCCAATGATCATTTCTAAACAAATTTCATTTGTTTATAAACCAAAGCTTTTCGATGATACATCACAATGATCATTTTATATTCAAACCATGCACCTTTTGTGGATAGCAAGATTTTGGTGTCCCACTTAGGCCCGCAAACCTAGACACTTTAACAAATTCTCTCTCACCGTTGGGGGACTATGTCTGACCATAATTGGTGAGTTTTTCACCCGAGGGGGGATCTATCCCTTTTTGCTGATCCTGACACATATTTTCTTTACCATTTTATTCAATTATGCGACTCTGTTGGATGTTGTCCCATTTACCGAGCCCACCCAATCAAACACCAAACGCATGTCGATTTACCAACCATGCACTCACTGTAGCACCCCTTTTTCGATTCGACCCGATTGGTGGGTCCGAATCGGAACTGGGATGCTCTGATACCACTATATCACTTTATCAAAACACACTAAGCTGCTATATTTCAAACTGGGTATAAAGCCCTTTCAAATATGAGAATGTTTTCAATTAGTAAGCCCATAAACATTTACAAATTCATCAATGCGATTCCTTTACAAAATATGCATTTAACCAAAATGGTGACATATGTCATTTATACATAATATCTCAAATCATTCAGATATAGGTACAAAATAATTCTGAGTTTAACCTCTTTGTTTACGAAACAAATGTCATGCTAAAATGGTGAGGGGATGTATGACTGAGCATACCCGGAACTTTCTGAATGACTCTGAGCTCCTCGACCTTAGGTCCGCTTTCAATCATTGCCTATCACTCGGTACCTGGGCATTGATATAACAATACGCTAAGCATTTTCATGCTTAGTGGTTCTATATAGTTTTCTAATTCCATTTCAGTTCAATACGAATCATGCATTTATCAAAATAATGCCTTTATATAATGTCTATGTGTAATGTAAAAGATACTTATACAAATACACTTTTTAATATCATTTTTCGCTTTTCGGTTTGCGATTTCACATATGACTATAGATCCAACATTTACGATAGATTCAGTTGGTGAATCCTGTCATGTTTGTCATTCAGTATCAATTTGATTTCACATTCAATATTACAATCTCACATATGACTATAGAAGTCAACATTCACGACAGATTCAGTTGGTGAATCTTGTCTTGTTTGTCATTCAGTAGCAATGTGATTTCACATTCAATATTATAATCTCACATATGACTATAGAAATTAACATTCACGACGGATTCAGTTGGTGAATTCCGCCCTATTTGTCATTCAGTAGTAATGTGATTTCACATTGAACAAATACGGTTACCTTCATGACGAATTCAATTGGTGAATCTCGTCATGTTGGTCATTCAATAATACATTTCAAATCAATTTAATCACATGCAGTAAATTCACTTATAGTTCAAATACACGTGCACATGCAGATATTTGACAAACATTTCGAATACTAATAATTCAAATCAATATATATATTTTCACAAATAAAACTTAAGATGGGAATTGAGTCATAGAGAACATACCAATTTATTGATCCCTTGTCTCTTTCGATACCATTCCTAGGTTAGGTTGTCGTCTTCACCCGTACCTAGTCAAATGCAATTTCTCCACTCTTAGTGGTTGAACAATTAATCGTACTAAATTAATATCGCCGCTATCGTATACTCTTATATGAACCCCCATTAAACCTTTATTAGGGTTCGTAAACAATCGGTATACGAATACGAGGTGTTCATAAACATAATCCAAAACTTTCGCTTATGTATTAAAGAAGCACGCAGCGGGTAGCATCGCTACGCTACAAGATAGGCCTCGTCACGGCTGCACCCGAAGTGCTAATTTGGCACTTCGGCCTCGTCGTGGCGAGGGCATCCCATGCCTTGGCATAGGTCTACGCCACAGCGTAGGGTCCCTACGCTTTGGCATAGGAGGCCCGAAAATGCCAAGATTCTCCTGTTTTTGCACTTTTGCGATTTTTCTCCGAAATCCCCCAAAATCCCAAAACAAAACATGAGAATCACTCCCAATAACATCCTAATATCATCCTAAACCAACCATGAGCAAAACCTATGGATGGATTAGGGTTTTTCTAACCCAAACATCAATAACAACTTTTAAGGGGTTTGGTTCTTACCTTGAATCCCTTTGAATCTTCTTCACCCAAGATGCTTGATCACTTAGAAGCAAGAAATGGGAAGAAATCACACTAACAATCTTGATCTTCTCACATTGCCCTAGCTTTTCTTCCTTTTCTCCTCTCCCTCTCAAATATGTTTTTACCTAAATGCACAAATGTGCTCTTCTAAGACCACGGTCTTATTTCTCTGTTTAAGTGTGAGGCCATGTTTGGCTTACACACAAATTCCATTTCTCATTTTTCTCCTTTTTGGTCTTCATTTCACTTTCATTTATCATTTAATTCACTTTTGCATTTAAGCTTATTCTATTCTCGAATTCTTTGTAACCTTCATTTTAACAATTCCAAATTTTCCATTTTGCTACTCTGGGTTTATTCTGGTTTAATCAATTTCTCATTTTTGCGTATAACATTTAATCATATACTCACATATCTATTTCACATTTCACAATTTATCCGCTTCCATAAAACTAAGTTTGGCTCAATTCATACCCAGAATATATAATAAAATTATTAAAAAAATTCTAGGGTATTTTTGGGGCGTTACACTCATACCCATTTAATGTGATGTCCTCGTGCATATGCAATGCAATTATGCCCTTGCATGTTATATCATGTCACATGCATAATGAATGCTACATGGACAACACAAACCACACCACTTACCAGGTGTCATGGACAATCACATTACCTGCATATGATTTCCATACATCATTTCATTCATGTCAATATAATATAGAAGCATATATCAACATTCAACATGTCATTCTATGATCAAGCAATGACACACACACAAGCAAGCCATGTAATGGCCATTGCACATAACAATTCATCATGCATCAAAATGTTAGAGTACACATATTGACATCCAAATAGGTCACTACATTGTCAAGTAGTGGCATACTCACAATCGAGCCATGTCATGGCCATTTGCACATATAAACTCATCACATGTCAACATGTTAGAGCACACATATTTACATCCAAACATGTCACGAATACAAATGACACTCAAACAAGTCACACAATAGTCCCCGAAGTGCTTCATAACAATCACAACCAGGCTAGCGAGACCGACCTAAACAGCTACCACAAACACAGTCTTGAACAGTCAGAGGCCCGCATAGGAGTAGCCTACCTTCTCCCAGCCAGCAACGCCTCACTCTTATGTGGAACAAAAGTCCATCTTCACTATCTCGGCTCGCTCTAGGCGCATATGCCCACGCGCCTAGGCATTCCTTCACAGTGAGCCTTCCTCGCTTAGTAAAGAACCAACCTTCCTTGGGAAGATCTACACCTTCGCCTAGCCGAACCGAGATTCGCCTAGATGAAGAAACATCGAGCAGAACCCGAAAACCCCATTTTACATCGCTAAACAAGCCCTTAAATGAAAAAGCCCTATTTTCTTAGCCCAAGGATGGAAAGTAAGACAAGCTAGGAAGAATCCCTTACCTATAGAAGCATGATACACGGGTTGGAAGCCTCCCAAAATTGACAACTTCGATTTCCCGAAATCTCCCCTCTTGGAACTTCTGCGAAATCCTTCTTTCCATGTACCCACGCATACCCCTTGTCGAGGCGCGGCGGACTTTCGCTCACGGGCTCAACAAACCGACCAACGAAACTCCGTATCTCGAAAGGAAGCCTGCTCTTCTTCTTTCTTTCCTTCTCATCAACAAGGAAAAATGGTACCCTTCTAGCCCTAATTCTTGTCCCAACTTAAGATTAAGTTGGATGGGAACCACATGCGCACTCCCTGCCAGCCCGATTTAGCCCGGGCTGATTAATTTCGTCTTCGTTCAAGTTCAAATCATATCCCATGAACTTAACTCAAGTCATTTCCTAACTTCTGAGATTTTCGTCAACAATCTCGTACCCAGGAGTCACTGGACACCCATCATCTCGAAAAACGTGAAAATCTAACTGTCTCATAAATCGACGAAATTCGACTAGGTAACTAGATTCCGCAGGACAAATCCAATTGTTAGTTCCATTTTGTCATCCAAGATCTAGAAAATTTCCAGATTTTCAACGTGTACTATTATAGAAATTTAATGTTTTACTACATTTTTTCTCTCGAAAAATTGATTTTTCCTCGTTTCGTGACAACTTTCCAATTTCGCCATTTTCAGAATAATCCGTATAATACACTGAATGAGCTTGAGTAGCTCATACAATTGGATCATTCTCATACCAAGTAATACTAATGTTTATGATGGTGATGTGTGGATCTTGATGTATTTTCTTATTTTAAAAATTTGTATCGAACTACTTTAACTTCAAAAGTATAACCTTATTCCCAAATAAATAATCTAACTCAACCACATTAGTTAAAAAACCATAAAAATTAGAATCATCCCTATCATGCTCCCCTGAAACACAAATACCACTATTTTGTGTAATTCGATGATCCTCATGATTTTTCAAGTGAAAACGAACTCCGTTTACAATACATCCTATATATGTGTGAATTCGAGAATCTAGCGCACATGCCAATGAATATAGTTCATTCAAAACTTCAGATGATTGCTTAAGATGAATACGTCACATTTATACTAATAAAAATGTATTAGAAGTATATGTGTTAAACCTTTTGATCAACTTTCCAATTTTTGCCATTTTTGTAAACATCTAGATCAAACACTTGATGAGCTTGAGTAGCTAGTACAATTGGATCATTCTCATACAAAGTAATACAATGTTTATTATGAAGTACTCTCTTATTTTGGAAATTTCTATTGAAGCACATACACTTGAAAAGTATACCCTTATTCCCAAATAAATAATCTAACTCAACCACATTTGTTAAAACACCATAAATATTAGCATCCTCCTGACCATGCTCCTCTAAAACACAAATGCAACTATTTTATGTAATTCGATGATCATCATGATCTTTCATGTGAAAACAAACTTCGTTTACAATGCATCTTGTATATTTGTGAATTGAGAATCCATTCCACACGCCAATGAATATAGTTCATTCAAAAATTCATATAATTGCTTAAGATGAATACGTTGCATCTATAATAATAAAAACGTATTAGAAGTATATGTGTTAAACATTTTTGACAACTTTCCAATTTTGACCATTTTTGTAATCATTCAGATAAAACACTTGATGAGCTTGAGTAGCTAGTACAATTGGATCATTCTCGTACCAAGTAATACTAATGTTTAAGACGGTGAGGTGTCAATCTCGATGCATTTTTTTATTTTGGCAATTGTATCGAACCGTTTACACTTGAAAAGTATAAACTTATTCCCAAATAAATAATCTAATTCAATCACATTAGTTTAAACACTATAAAAATTAACATCCTCCCAATTAGGCTCCCCTGAAACACAAATACCACTATTTTGTGTAACTCGATGATCATCACGATCTTTCATGTGGAATCGAACTCTGTTTATAATACATCCTATATATGTGTAAATTTGAGCATCTAGTCTACATGCCAATGAATATAGTTCATTCGAAAGTTTAGATGATTTCTTAAGACGAATACATCGTATCTGTACTAATAAAAATGTATTAGAAGTATATGTGTTGAACCTTTTTAACAACTTTCCAATTTTTTCCATTTTTGTAAACATCCAGATAAAACACTTTATGAGCTTGAGTAGCTAGTACAATTGGATCATTCTCATACAAAGTAATACTATTGTTTATGATGGTGATGTCTAAATCTTGAAGTACTCTCTTATTTTGGCAATTTTTATTGAACCGCATACACTTGAAAAGTATACCTTATTCCCAAATAAATAATTCAACTCAACCACATTTGTTAAAACACCACAAATATTAGCATTTTCCTCATCATGCTCTCCTGAAACACAAATGCCACTATTTTATGTAATTCGATGATCATCACGATCTTTCGTGTGAAATCAAACTCCGTTTACAATACATCTTGTATATATGTGAATCGAGAATCTATTCCACATGCCAATGAGCATAGTTCATTCGAAACTTCATATAATTTCTTAAGACGAATACGTCACATCTATAATAATAAAAATGTATTAGAAGTATATGTGTTAAACATTTTTGACAACTTTCCAATTTTGGCCATTTTTGTAATCATACAGATAAAACACTTGACTAGCTTGACTAGCTAGTACAATTGGATCATTCTCGTACCAAGCAATACTAATGTTTAAGATGGTGAGGTGTCAATCTCGATGTATTTTTTTATTTTGGCAATTGTATCGAATCGTTTACACTTGAAAAGTATAAACTTATTCCTAAATAAATAATCTAATTCAATCACATTAGTTTAAACACCATAAAAATTAGCATCCTCCCAATCATGCTCCCCTGAAACACAAATACTACTATTTTATGTAACTCGATGATCATCACGATCTTTCTTGTGGAAACAAACTCTGTTTACAATACTTCCTATATATGTGTAAATTCGAGCATCTAGTCCACATGCCAATGAATATAGTTCATTCGAAAGTTTAGATGATTTCTTAAGACGAATACGTCGCATCTATACTAATAAAAATGTATTGGAAGTAAATGTGTTGAGCCTTTTTAACAACTTTTCAATTTTTTCCATTTTTGTAAACATCCAAATAAGACACTTTATGAGCTTGAGTAGCTAGTACAATTGGATCATTCTCATACAAAGTAATACTAATGTTTATGATGGTGATGTCTAAATCTTGAAGTACTTTCTTATTTTGGCAATTTTTATTGAACCACACACACTTGAAAAGTATACCCTTATTCCCAAATAAATAATTTAACTCAACCACATTTGTTAAAACACCATAAAAATTAGCATCTTCCTCATCATGCTCCCCTGAAACACAAATACCACTATTTTATGTAATTCGATGATCATCACGATCTTTCATGTGAAAACAAACTCTGTTTACAACACATCTTGTATATGTGTGAATCTAGCATCGATTCCACATGCCAATGAATAAAGTTCATTCGAAAATTCATATGATTGCTTAAGACGAATACGTTACATCTATGATAATAAAAATGTATTAGAAGTATATGTGTTAAACCTTTTTAACAACTTTCCAATTTTGGCCATCATGAAATCATCCGTAAAAATACTTGACTTAGCTCAGTAGCCAAGATAATTGGATCATTCCTCGCTCCAAGTAATACTCACGTTGATGATGGTATGTGAATTCGATATATTTTCTTATTTTGGCATTTGTATCGAACCACTTACACTTGAAAAGTATGACCTTCTTCCCAAATAAATAATCTAATTCAATCACATTAGTTAAAACACCATAAAAATTAGCATCGTCCCCATCATGCAACTTTGAAATACAAATACTACTAATTTGTGTAACTCGATGATCATCACGATCTTTCGTGTGGAAACGAACTCCGTTTACAATACATCCTATATATGTGTAAATTCAAGCATCTAGTTTACATGCCAATGAATATAGTTCATTCGAAACTTTAGACAATTGCTTAAGACGAATATGTCGTATCTAGGCTAAAAAAAATGTATTAGAAGTATATGTGTTAAAACTTTTGGACAACTTTCTAATTTTTGCCATTTTTGTAATCCGTTCAAATAAAACACTTTGACTTGAGCTTGAGGAGTTAGTGTACTAATTGGATTATTCTTATAACAATTAATTTAATACATTATGTTAAAGTGTGAATCTCGATGTATTTTCTTATTTTGGAAATTTGTATCGAACCACTTACACTCGAAAAGTATAACCTTATTCCCAAGTAAATAATTTAACTCAACCACATTAATTAAAACAAAATAAAAATTGTCATCCTCCCCATCATTCTCCCCTGAAACATAAATACCACTATTTTATGTAATTCGATTATCATCACGATATTTTGTGTCAAAATGAACTCCATTTACAATGCATCCTTTAGATGTGTGAATTCGAGCATCTAGTCCACATGCCAATGGACATAGTTCATTCGAAACTTTAGATGATTGCTTAAGACGAATACGTTGTATCTATAATAATAAAAATGTATTAGATGTATATGTGTTGGGTTGTTTATTTGCTATATCCGGATTTTTTGAACCGATTTCAGATTGATTTTCAGGGACTGCTTTATGATTTGTTAACGACTGATTGCGGCTCTAATTCCACCAGTTCATAAACGTTATTTCGGGACTGGATTGTATTTTGTTTTCGTGGTCTGTTGCGGCTTCGACTATGGAGGTTTGAAATTGTGGATTGTTTTAAAGTGTTATTGCTTTATCCTATGATAACATGCTTAATTGTTCTTGTTAATATATATGTTTTAATATGTTGGCAATTAGATGAAATGTTTGCAAATTATATGCTTCTGACATAATTATCCATGATGAATGATAAATTGTATGTTGGAATTGTCCATATGACATTCATTACATATGAGACATGGAATTGATATGAAATGGCATAATGCATTGCATATGACCGAGACACGCATTTCATGGGTAAAAGCAGATGGTGCCATCACCATCCTGGTAGTTGATGAGCGGGCCCAATATGTTGAACGGTCTGCTGGAGTTCCACTCGTTTCAGAAAGCATGAAAATATGTGTCGACTAATAGCAAGCACGAATAGATACCCCCTCAGGTGAAAGACCTGACATTTTTAATTATACATATGTGTCCAATGGTGAAAGCCCGTGAAAGTGTAGGAAGGTGTGTGAAGCCTGCAGTGAGACCTCAAAAATTCGCTACCCACAAAAGACACATGACTTTGTAAAAGAAAGTAGTCATTAGAATATGGCATCCAAAAGGTTATGGTTTATAAACAAAATGAAATTTTGTTTGAAATGATCATTGGATGTGATTAATGATAAGGCCAAATGATAGATACAAATTTATGACACTACTACCAAAGGACTATTGCCTAATCCCCGGCAACGGTGCCAAAAATTTGATAAGCCCATTCCTCATGTGCATGAAAAGATGGAATTATTCTTTCTTTTGAAAATAACTCATTTAAAATTTGTGTTTGTGATCTTGATCACTGCAAGTGCATAGGTCGTACAAGTAATAAAAGTGGATATTTAAAGTCTAGATATCATTCCCATGAAGAAGCATGATAAATAAAAAACTAACTACTCCAACTACTCAAGATCATTACTATTTGAACTCCACTGATATGATGATAAGAAGACTAAAATGTAGTCTTAGACTGAAATCTTATATGTACAAAAGTAAAGTTTAATAAAATTTGGGTTGAGGATTCACTAAGTGAGGCAAAAACTGGACATAGATCAATTAATAATAATCAATTTCTGCATCATTTCGATTCATAGCTCAACTATTAATTGGAAAACGTCATTAAAGATGTAAGGTAAGATAGCTCGATTTCCTCCCCTTAACCATACTTTTTATCGACAGTTATTTATATTCATTTCGAGACATGATTCTAACTGGCCACTTGTAATATATAAACCCTTCTAAGATTCAAGTATTTTTCCTTTTCAGTACTCACACTTGCTCTAGGACTAGCACTCGCCTCATAGACATGAGATACTGAAGTCTCTCCGATTTGATTGACACCTCATCCTACACTTATGATTAAAATTTCCATCACCTTGATTAGATCTCAGCTAACACGGGATCCGAATTAATTCATCAAAAAGAGGAGAGACCTCTGAGTGATTAAATAGATACTTCATTCAACCTATATCAACTTATAAGTAAGTCAGATTTAGTTTGGGCAATCCTTCAAAGTTCATTAGTTCCACAGCATTAGTCATACCCAAGGAGCCGCTTCACAACTTCAGATTCCATCTCGTGTCACTAAGAGGCCTCTCGAAATCAACAGAGGAGATAGAGTACCTTGCATTGGGCACACGGTACTAAATCGAGAATCCAGCAAATTTATAAACAATATCAATCAAATAACCAAGAATTCCCACTCAAAGCCTTCTTCCACCTTATGCAGCAAAATGATTATCATCAATGACCCATTTACAGTAAGCTTAACTTTTCAAAACTGATTTACTCATATCAGCGACTAACTAATCAGGAAAATTCATTGAAATTATAAACAAACTAAAACAAATGAACCTTAAACCTTAAACATCCATTTAAATAAAATAGTAAATGAAAAAAAATTATAAAGAAATACTTACTTGCTTCGCACTTCACATAACAATCTAAATCCTAAAAATTAAAGGAAAACTAACAAAAATAAAATTATACTAAGCTAAATCTACTAAAACAAAAATAAAATAAAAAATAAAAATAAAATAAAATGTACAAGAGTCTTCAACCACCCAAAACTTCTAGAGTCACAAATAGATAAAGGTTCTAAATGAGTATATATTTAGACTTTCCAATGTCAAATACACTTCATTAATTGTACTGTGGATCCCCAAAAGTTTGGCCCAATTATCAAAAAAGTGGTCACTTCATAAAAATTATGTCACGGCAGCTTTAAGTCCTTGTCACCGGAGCTCGTCGTGAGCTTGCACCTTTGTCACAACTGCCTCCTTCCGGGCTTGCTCTTAGATTGTGTTGTGACATACTTTTATAATGTCACGACATAATTTGTATTCAACGGTCTTGTTTTTTTCGTGACAGGAATCCCTTGTGTTGCGACACCAAACCTGTTTGCACCTAGATTCTCATGTCCTTGTTCTGCTGGAGTTTGTTGCGATATAATTTTCCTTGTTGTGACAAACAATTGTTTTTAGCTTGGCAACTCTGTAGTGATAGAGTTTTCCTGGTCACATGTGATTTCTTTAAGTCCTAGCAATTTTCCTCTCTGTCATAAAGAAACTCGAATCGTGATAGATTTTTCTTCTCCGTTCTGAGTTTGTCGACGTTTGTCACGACATAGAATTATGTGTTGCAACACAACTACATTGGCCATTCTCAAGTCTTCTTCAATTTTTGGCCGACCTACGTTTCTCTGTCACAAATTTTTTTTACCATTCCTTAGCTTTTATTATCGCGACAGGAAACTTCTTTGTCGCGACGCAAGTTTTGCCTTCAACTCTTGATTATGTTGCTACAAGAATTTCTTTGTCGCCATTCTTCCTGTGTTGCTCTTCAACATCTTGTCGTGACAGGGAATTCACCTCCTTCATGTTTTGTTTATCGCGACAAAAATAATCTTTGTCACGACAGAGATTGTGTTGCTCTTGGTTGTGAATTTTGACTGTTTTGTTGCGACATGATTTTCTTTGTTGCGATAGAAATTCTTCCTTGAGTTGGCTTGATGTTGGAAACTTTGTCGCAACATAAAAAACACTTGTCTCAGTTGACTTATGTTGTAATTTGAGCAATTTTTGTCGCGACAGAGTTCATCTGTTAGCCTTCAACTTTTCATGTTACGATAGAAATTATATTGTCGCGATACATCTTCTTTGCTCTCTATTTTAATCTTTGTCGAAACAGAGTAAAGGATTGTCGTGACAAAAGTTCTCCTTCACCATCGAAAGGCGTCTCGAGCTTTAGAACATTTAGTCGTCAAGGCTGCAACATATTTCCCTTGGCCTTCTTGAATTTTGTGGCTGCGACAGACTGTTGCTTTTGCCACTTTTTTTGCTTCTTTTCTACTTGCTTTCTCTCTGTTTTCAATTAACTCCTGCAGAACAAAAAGTTGGTGAATATTCCATAACTCGGCATACAAATAGATCTAAAATTGTTATTAACATGTCGTAAAATAAAAATAGATGAGTTTACACTCATCAAATTCCCCAAACTTAAAGTTTTGATCATTCCTGCTAAAAGAAAAGAAATTTTGTTTGTCCTTAAACAATTCGATTTTATTTCTATGACATTTTTCTCATATTAACCTCACCAAGCAGAAACATAAGTCGGGCCAGAATTACTTAACATGTTTCCAATCTAGAATTAGAAGATTTTCAATTGCTTACTGGAACTAACCAATAATTCATAGTGTGTAACAATTTAATCATTCAATCCTTATTTGTATGTGTGCTGGTCCTTACTTTTTTTCTTCGGCAGATCAGTTCATCTTTTGGGATAATACTCAGTTGGCATACTCTCTTTCATTTTTAAAGTCCCATATGCTTGTTTATCATATTAATCTCAACTAATGTAGGCATAATACCACTTTCAGAATCAAATAGGTCGTTTAGGCTTGTAATGTGTGGCTTGGGTAATGAGGTAGATATTTAGACATTTTAGGCTCAATTTAACCTGCATTCTCTATTAAACTTACACTTTTCCTTTGATATATCCTTGATTTCTCTTGATTGCAGATTTTCTAACCTTCTAATAGGTTTAGTGCATCTCTTTGCATATCTCTTCGCCTTGGTATCTTTTCTCTTTTCATTGTTCACACCTTAAGCCAATCCTTTCCTCCTTATTTAGCTTTGTCACTTTCCATTTCATCAAGTTTCGAGGGAGGCAATGTTGGTCTTTTTAAGCTTTCTACCACCCTTAACGAACTTTAGGTCAATAACTCCCATACCAGTTGGCATTAGGGTATTAGGTGTTGAACACCCCTAAGGACTTAATTGTTCCAGGGAGGAAGGCTACAAGACCAACTCATTCCTCTTGATGTTTTTCTTTCTTCACAGCTGCTTTCATCATTTTCTTTATCTCTTATTATCTCTATGCACTTTTCTTTCTCAACCCATTTTCTCATTTTCTACATCTCAAGATGATATTCCCCTAAACTTGTCCCTTTCTGTCATTGATGTCTTTTTCTTGCAATCTGGGCAAATAAGGGTTCTTAATAGTAGATTAGATGTGGGAGGAAGGGATCAGCTTCTCTATTACTGGTTGATAATGAGATCCAGCTTTAAAGTTCAAATAAGGAACTAGTGTATGCTATGATATCATAGGGGTAGGCTTTGAAAGGCTCAAACTTCTAGGGATAGCCTAAATCATTTCCTGTTAGTGGTATTGCCTAGGATTTCTCCTTGACTAATAATCTAACAAGTTCTAGGAGATTGGTGAGTCTATTGTGATGGATCCTAGAAGATGTTCCTAATCTTGGCATAATTCTTTCCAGAGTTACTATTGACCATGTGCAAAGTTATCAAGATTTTATGATTGACCTGTTTACACAAAATGAATTATAAGTTTTATCTATTCCATCAATTTGGTAAAATCTTCTTTATTCTTGAAGTTCAACACATTTATTCAAAATTTTACAACTATCCATTTCCATTAATTTCATCCTACCCCAATGCATCTATCAATGGTTTGTTTGGCTTTGAGATTTGTTGTTGCATTGTTTTTAATCAAGTCAAGAAGTTCATTTTGATCATGCATTTAGCTCAAAACAATCCAACACAACCATAACTTCACTACCTATTTCAACTAAACATGTCACAAAGAATTAGACAATTTGATCTAGTAGCTGGTTTCAATTATTCAACTAAGTAATTATCAATCATGGAACAATCGAAAAATTAAGTAAACACACCAAACAATCAAAAAACACAATGAACATAGAATTTGCAAAGAATTCTTATTTATTGATTATTTGATGACTGACATTTAGTACGAGGATGAGGAGATGGAAAGTAGGTGATCTATTTTTCTATCATGTCATGGAAGAGGGTAGGTTGACTGGCTCAGTTTGAAACCAGCCGCAAGGTGAGAACACTTGGACTTGTGGTCAGCTTTGTAGATTTAATACCTCTCCACTTTTTTGTTCAAGATAGGCCACCCATGGCTGGGGTGGCTAGCTGCTTGATTATATCATTTTGTCTCTGCCCAATAGAATTCAGGGTTCACCTCAAACTCACCTCGAGGAAGAGTACATCTTAATTAGTTTTTTTTTTTTTTTAATCATATCTAAGCTCGTCTGTGCTAATTTCATTGTAATCTGTGGTGCCTCCAATCTTTGTTCATTTTTTCGATCAAAGCTTTGATCTCCTTCCGATGTTCCTTGTACAGATACCCAAAGGCATCTGCCTTATGCAGTATGTTCTTCTCCATAGCCTCCTCCCTTTCCTTCATGATCTTGAATAGCTCACTCTCTCTTTTTAGTTGCTCAAAGATGAAGGCATCTTCTCTTGCCTTTAGTTTTGCACTAAGCTCTTGTTCCCTTTGTTCCCATCTACTTCTCCATTCTGCATCTCTTTGTTTTAGAGCCTCTTCTAAGTCTGTTCTCTTTTTCTCAACTCAACCTCTATGTACTTATCTCTGAGTTTCAATTGGAGTTTCAGTTGGTTGTCCCTCTCTTCCATTCCTTGCCTCATGGCATTAAGCATTTCAAGGACTACAAAGTTATTCCCTAGAGATTTAGAACCTTCAGCATGCTCTTGATGAACTGGTCTCACCTCAGGGGAGAAGGGTAGCATCATTGCACTTCTCCCCGCCTTTGTGAGCTCAGAGTTCAAACTTTCCAAATGAAATGCTGCAATTTGCCTTCGGTTCTTCTTCTCTTCTTGAACAACTTCCACCCGACTTCCTCGCTCGTTTGAGCCTCAGATCCAGCTGAAAGTGTCGTGGGGGATGTTTTAGGCGCTTTTCTCTCTTCTTCCCAAACTCCTTGACACCCACCTAAAATACAATGTACCTTGATATCTCGGGTGTGGATTAACTTTGTATCCTCCTCTGTAGTAGCTTAGGATTGAGTTTTCAATTAACTGCCTACATTAAATTTGTATCCCTGAGATGGCATGCAGTGTAACTTTTCTCACCGTGCATAAATGTTTTGTAGGCGTAATAACTCGAACTCAAGAAATAAAACCAAACCTGCTTTCACTATGCCTCTATGGCGGCGATTCAGGTGTTCTTCCCCGGCATTCTTCTTCCCTTTGCCATTAGTCAGCAAATCTACAATCTTCTGGAAATTAGGTGTTTCAACCAGTCTTTTGAATTTAGATCCATCCTTCCTCTCCTGAAGATTGATGTTTGATTTATCTGCTCTCTACTGAAGGATACCCATCTCCCTTTGACATAAATTGTTTTATCCTTAATTCCCATCATGTTAGCGTAGAACTCTTTAACCACATCTACGAACTCAACAAAAAAAATGGCATCCTTTGCTTTCTATCAGCTCTTGGAAGGGGGAAATCCACTTGCTAAAACCTCTCTCCCCAATGAAGTTCCTATGTCATGGTTTATTCTTCTAAAGCAATATAGTTTCATGTCGAAACCCACTACCAACCTTGTCCACGATTTATGTTTCTTAATTTCCTTTTTTTCTTCTTCGAGAATTTTCCACTTTTGCTCAGATCTGTTTTCATCATCCTCACCTCAAATTTTTGCTCACCCAATCGCTTGAGTGGTTTGAACTGTTTGATCTTCCAACTTCGCATACTTCAAGGATTTAGGTTTCAAACGTGGTCAGGCCTGCAGATCGTGAGAGATTGGCTTTCAGAGATCTAGGTTTCGAACGAGCAAGAGAATCAAAGTAGGAGGCCAAAGGTTTGATTATTAAGAGGTAGATGACTCTTCAGTCTTTGAACTTTTCTATTTATAAGCCAAGAATTGTTTTGCTTCTTTAATTGTCACGACAAATTTTTGACCTACGGTTATGCCCTTTTTAAATTTATGTTACGACATAGAAAATCAATGTCGCGACATCAAATTTTCATTTGATTCTTAAATTTGGGCAATTCTTTGTTGTGACATAGATAAATCTTGGTGCGACATAAATTCTAAGGTTCACGTTGCTGTTTGTCGTGACATAGAGAAAATATGTTGTGACATAATCTCTTGCCAGCTCCATTTTAGCATTGACCTTGTCGCGACAAAAGAAAGCATGTCGCGATAATAACCAATGCGTTATACAGTTCAAATTAGTGTCGCGACATAACTTATTTCACATGATACTAAGTATGCCCAAAGAATTTTCAAGATTTCTTTATACTTTAACCATTCAACGACTCAATCATCATTCAATAAGTCCCTCCCTTAGATCATACTTGTGAAAACACATATTAAACATCAAAGAACTCCTAACTAAGTATGAACAACAAATCTCTTTCTAACATCAACATCATTCATCAAAATATTCAACAAGGCTTTCAAGCAATTGGTATCAAACTCCCCCAAACTTTAGATATGCATTATCATTAAAAAAAAAAAAATGTTGATGGAATTAGAAATACTCCCCCTTCTAGTTATTCACGATAATACTTAAGATATTCTTCTAATGACCTCCAATTCCACCTTCTTCCCCTGCTCCTAAAAATTTTTTTAGCAAATTATCAAATTACATAAATAACATACATCTAAAAATCTCTAAAAACTAAAACCTTAAATTTATAAAAGTAATCATCAATAATCAAACTATCCAAATTAACTTTTGCTTGGGTTGCCTCCCAAGAAGCCGCTCAGTTTAATGTCCTTAGCCAGACATTTGCTGTAAATTGTCTTATTTTCAGCAAAACTCTTTTCCTTTTTTAAAATCTGGATCTACTTCATTTATGCTTCCTCCAAGGTAGTGCTTCAGTCTCTGACCATTTACTTTGAATTCACTTCAAATTCATCTTTCTTGTTACTCGCTTCCAAAGGGTGTATTATTATCACTATATAAAGGAACCACTCTATCTTGATTTCACTTCCCGAAATACTCGAGCCAGAGTTGTATAAGAGAACTGTTCTCCCGCCTTTGAATTCTCTCCTTAAGGATCTTTGATCATGCCACCTCTGGTCTTTTCTTTGTAGATTCTGCATTGTCATGTTTCATTTCATTTCTTCCCATTCAATAATTTGAGTAGCACTTTTCCTTTGCAACTTGGAAAAGTCATAATTCAGCTGATGGCCCACATAAATTTTGCATTCCATTTCAGTGGGAGACACAAGGTTTTCCAAATACTATTCTGTATGGGGACATTCCAATAGGAGTTTTGCAAGTAGTTTTATAAGCCTACAATGCATCATCTAGCTTTATAGACCAATCTTTCGCTTTGTATTAGCTGTTTTCTCCAGAATTTTCTTTATCTCCCTATTGGAAATTTCAGCTTGCCCATTTGATTGAGGGTGATAAGCCAATCCCATCATATGTTTGATTCCATATCTGCTTATGAGTTTTGCAAAGACTTTATTTGCAAAATGGCTTCCCTCATCATTGATGATGGTTCTAGGTGCTTCATATCTGCTCAAGATATTTCTTTGTATAAACCCTAATACACTCAATTTTGTATAAACGATCAACAAAGACTAATCCAGTCCCTAGCAATAACGCCAAAAAACTTGTTGAAACCAAACATGGCATATGAAAATGAAAGGTCATGGAGTTAATGTGGTATATACTCAAAAAATGATTTGAAACAAAAGTAAATGTACTCAAAAACTGAAATGAAAAGTATTGCCAACACCCAACCCCTTTCCTCAAGTGCACGGGTCATATAAGTAATAAATTGGACTCTAAAAGTCCCATATCGCACTATATATGATCGAGGTTCTAATTTGAATTTGATCACCCCGATTATAAGGGCTCTTCACTATTTAGGCGACCAAATAGAATTAATACTAATCCTAAAATCTACCAAATAAACAACTACTTAATTCTAAAAGGTATGAAGAGAGGCACTAGGGATGGAGACAATTATTTAACAATCAATTTGCATTTCCTTGGAAGCGCAACATATTTATTTTTAGGACAAATGGGTCTAAATAGTTACTTGTAAAATCTGACCTTCTTTAAGATTGATTGTTTTTCTTTTTCAATACTTCACAACCATTTCTTAGGACTGAAGAATTCTTACCCCCATAAACAGGACAATGCAAGCCTTCTTCAATGTAATTGGTACCTCAAGCATCAAATCTAATAAAGTTCTATCTCTCCTTGATTAGATCTATGCTAACATGGGATTAAGGTCATTCTATCAGATTGAGGTGAGACCTCTAAACATTAAAGTGATACATCATTCCAATTAATCCTCACACCACGAGAGTAACAAAGCAGGTCTATCAAGTAATCTTTAGAGTTTGAAAGGAATTTACAATATTAGTCTAACATACCCCCAAGTTATCGCTCTTCCTTATGAATCTCCATTTCGTGTCACCAAAGGGCCTCTCCCGAAATCGTAGAGCAAGATATAACTCTTTCCGGTATAAGCTACTAATATTTCCTGAATAACTAATTAAGTAAGGAATGTGCACTCAATTATATAAATTTAGTATTCAAACCCATAAAATAACTGAGAATCTGCAAATCTGAATGTTCAACAATTAATCCCCACCCCTAAATGGTGTTTAATGTTCCATTATTGGATTCCAATCATCACTAATCAAACAAAAAGTAAGAAAATGAAGAAAGAAATCAAGAGACAAGGAGTGAGAGAAAAATATTTTTCAATCTTCGCCTAAATAATGAAATATGAATCTCTGTTATACAACACCGAAATCTCTTCAATAGAAATAAAAATCCGCTCTAAAACTACTCTAAGATCTATTAAAAATCAAAATCTACAGCAAAACTAAGAAAATAGGCAGTTTAGAGAGATAAACCCTATGAGAGGTGCTACCTCCCTGTTGCCCTAAAAACCTAAAAAACGAGTATTTATAGTCCTAGGGTGAAGTGGGCTTGAAACAAGTCCAAAACAACAGTTTTCGAGGCTTAAAAAAAAGGCCCAACGTTTTGTCTTAAGCTCTGTTGCGACAAAATCTGGGTTTGTCGCGACAGAGTTTGTTGCTAACTCTGTCGCGACAAAATCTAAGTTTGTCGAGACAGATTTTGTTGCTACTTCTGTCAAGACAAAACATGGATTTGTTGCTACAGAGTGTTGTTGCATTGCGACAAAACTTGGATTTGTTGCTACAGAGTTTTGTCACGACAGCTTTGTCATAACTCATAGGTCAAAACTCCGCTTCAACAACTTCGATTTCTTCTCCAACTCGCTGGTTTACATAACTTCTTCAAGCCAACTCGGATTTGGGAATGAGGGAGGTCGTGGAGCTCTTTTAATGTAGAATGTAACCATGTGTATAGTTGAACCATTTGATGCTCCATATGATACATAAAAATTGATCTTCTCAATGACGCACTGTGAGACATCCGATTAACTCTCTTTTTGGAAACATTTTGCATATTTTCTTACTAAATCACTTGCTTTCCATCAAAAGTCCTGCAAAACAAAGTTTAGAGGAAATATTATGAGTTTTATATGAATATGGATATAAAATACTCAACATAGCATGTGAAATGAACTCAAAACATAGATGAGTTTTACACTCATCTAATAATTCTAACTTAAAGTTTTGGCTTAATAACTCAAGCAAAGAAAAGAAAGAAGTTGCTTGTTCCCAAGCAATGGAAGAGAAGAGTTCATTTCACCCTTTTTATTTGGCCAAAATTGAGTAATCAAGCTTTCCAAGGGGTATGTGACTCGTGTCTCCAGAATTACCCTTACCAAGAATATGGAGAATATGATCAAGATAATTTATTTATTTTAATAGTGAATTAATCTCATAATTGTAACGCCCCAAAAATACCATCATATTTTTAAGATATATATATTATTATTATGTGTTTAGGGTATAAAATAAAGTAAATGGAAATTTTTTGGACTTTAAATCCTAAGAACGAAAAAAATATATATATACAAACTGAATTTACCTATGTAAAGGACAATGAATTTGTAAATGAGGACCTATGCCAAAAAATAGAATAAGCTTAAATGTTAATGTGAGTTAAATGAAGTGAAATATAAGACTTAAATGTCCAAAAATGAGAAATGAGACTTATTTTGAAAGCAAAAGAATAGGAAGCCAAACAAGGCCTTATCCATTAAATGAGATTAAGACCAGTCAGGTCTCAAATAAGGCACATTTGTACATTTTCGTTCGAGAGCAAAGGAGAGAAAAGAGGCCTAGGGCTGAGAGAAAGACCAAGGTTTTGGGTGTGGAGATCTTCCCATTTATGGTTTCCAAGTGATCAAGAAAAAGTAAGGCCAAAGTACAAGAATCAAGATCTAAAGGTAATAAAACTAAACCCTAACCCCTTTTTCTCTGTGTTTCGCTGGGGAAAACACCAAATGTGGATAAAGGTGTTTTTATTGGTTTGGATTGGTTTGGAGGAGTGCTTGGTAAATAAGGAAATGTTTGGTTTTCAAAGGAAATGCCGTCAAAATTTGTCAAACCCCTGTTCTGTTTCCTGCTTATAGACGTTATAATCAACCAAATGAAGTAATTCAAATTGGTAAAGAACCATAAGAGATAGAGCTAAAAATTTATAGAAGTGATCAGGAGAAAATTGAAGCACTAAGGCTCCCGAAAATGGGCTTAAATGTGAGTTTCGGGTAGCTCACGGGTATGCCCTGTTTTGGGAGTAGTTGTGGTGTTTTGGCCATAAAATGAGTTTCACTCATCCAATTTGAGTGATTCAAATTTTTGGGTAAACTAGAATTATAGGGGAATAATTTACTTGAAGGAAATGTATGCAATTTGTAACCCCAAAGAGCCCAAAATTTTGTCAAAGTAGAGATATGTGCAGATTCTGTTTTGCAAATTAGAGTAGTTTAGATGTTAAAGTTAAAAACTCTACCAATTGGTTTATAATATGATTTTGGGTGCTTGGGGGTTGGTTAGGCCTTGGTCTAAGATAATAAAATCAATGTTTCAGTTAATTTTGGACAACATTAGGATTGGCTTTGGTGATATCGTTTAAAGGTACCCACGTCTAAAAAATTTTTTTTCGCTCGCTTGTGTTATGTGGTTGAGGGCCTTAGAGAAAGAATTTTAAATTGAAAATTTTCAAAGATGTCATTAGATATATAAAGGACTAAACTAAATATTTTCATAATTTTTGAAGACCTTTTGAATAGTTTTTGGGTAATTAAGTCTAGAGAGTACAAAACTGGAAAATAACGGTCCTTGCATGTGGTGTTAGTGGCTACTTGAGGTTTTTGACTTAATCTTCCTTTGGGAATGGTTTAGTTGATCAAGAGTACTGTTGGAAAAGGATTATAAGACAGGGCAAAATTTCAGTATTTTGGTTATGTGGATGGATTAAAGTTCGGGAAATAACACCATACCGGCTTCAGATCTTGGCCCTTATTTGCTAATGAGATTAAGAATACGATATTATCTTCGAACATCCCTAACTAAAATCACTATACTATCAAATAATATTGTTCTTTAATTGTATTGGAATATAAATGCATAAGGAGGAAAACTTAACCGAGATCGAGATTTCGAGGAGACAACCTCAAAGTGCAAAGCTTGGGTTTGTTCTACACCTTTATCTCATTATTTCAATCTCTATCTCCAAAATGTTTGAATTGCATGTTGAATTGTTTTAAATTGATTTGATGCAAATAAATTGTGAAATGAATTGGTGTTGATTTAAGTTAAGAAATTCTGAGAACATTTGATCATTTAAATGAATGACATGAAAATTCATGAGTATTGAAATGATTTGTTTGCATAAAAATACATTACCATATTGTATTCTCTAAACATGATTTGAATGCCCTTAATAGAATGTTAATTGTTAAATCTAAGTTAAGGATAAATTGGTAACAATAAGAGTTGAAAACAAACGCGATTATTGTGGCAGTATTAACATCCGTGAAATTTCGGGCTGAGACAAAAGATTCGTGAGTGTACACCAACCGAAAGTACATATGTTTTATATATATATATATATATATATATACATATCGAAATTTTTGCAAATTTCACGGACCATGCCGTGATTCAGCTTCATTCCAGCACCGAAATCATGGGTTAAATTCGATAAGGGCTAAAATGCAAAATGATAATGAGATTGAAAATGCAATGTATCGGATTTGAATGATTTAGTGCATATGAAACGTATTAGCTTAAGTCGACCAATAAATTGTTATTGATTTATTGAAAATATATATATATACGTATTGTACTGCATTGGTCATTAACAATTGTACAAAATCATTGTTTTATAAATATTGTATGTTTCGATTTTAAATGAAATGAGAGAGAATTTCCATAGAACCACTAAGCATGAAAATGCTGGGGCAGATTGTTTCCTTTTACCAATGCAATGTGTATGGAGTGATTAACGGTGGGACCCAAGATCAAGGAGCGCAGAGTCATCAAGAAAGCTACGGAGTAAAAATATATACTCCGTCATATGCATCCATCCTATTTTTGAACTATTGATGTTTTGTGATCAAAAGAGTTAAACTCTAAAACGATTTTGTATATTATTTTGAATGGCATTGTAAATATATTTTGGATAAATATAAATTGTATGGGCCTACCGAAACGATTTAAAACGCTTCCGCAATTTTTGAAAAAAAAAAAACAGGAAAAAGGGAGACTTTTAAAGGTGTAAATGAAATATGTTTGATAAATGAATTCGACTACTCCTCCGACCAAGCTTAGACTAAATTAACTGGGGCCTGACCCAAAGTGGTACTACATTTATTGGTATCAGAGCCATGGTTTAGGCGGTTCTACAAATGATTTTGAATTTTTTTTTTTTTTTTGTGAAATGATTTTTGAAATTGTTTATTGCATGCATTGCATTCGCATATAAAGGATGACGTGACTCTGACGCAGATATTGTCGGTCTTAATAGGTTCAACATGGATAGTTTAGAACCCCATAGGGTCGGAGGTGACTTAGGAAGTCGCCCAAATAGTCCTGTTAGTGTGGAAGGTGGGCAAGAATCCCATGCTCCATCAATGAATGAACAAGGACAAGTAGTAGAAGGTGCTGTAGACATCCTCCATCAAATAGCTCAGGCACTACAAAGAGTAGTGAACCGCCTGTAGTTACTCGCCAAGAGCCATTGAAAGAATGGCAAGGTAAATCGAATGCAGATTTTATGGGAAGGAAAGATTATGAGCTCTCTATGGCGTAGAATTGATCGAATATAATCGAGCGAATGCTTCAGCAAATGCATTACCCAGAGAAGAGAAATCGAATGTGCGATCCACCGCCCAAGACGGTTATCTGGTGGGTTTCCCCCATGATGCGGACAACACCACAAGAGAGTATTACATGGAAATCTTTTCTTGGATGAGTTCAAGGAATGTGATGGGTCGATTTACTTGGAACAACATTAGAGAGAATCTGCACAATTCGAGGCAAAGACGATGAGCATCACCGATCACTGTGAGAGTTCACTGGACGCAAGTATGCTCCCGAGATACGAGTAACCGAAGAAGAAAAATGCCACAAGGCTTCCAGGATGGTCTCTGACTATATCCGAGCCCAGGCTGTCATATGATTCCGCCATGATGTGACTTCTCAAAATCAAGGACATGTGCTTAAAAATGTCGAAAAGAGCGAAGAAAGAGGAAAAATGAAAGAAAAGAAAGAAGATGTGGTAAGAAAAAGCCCTACGCCAAATTCGCATCAAGAATAAACATATGAGATTCAAGACCATGTGGTTCTATCTCGCCATCGCGTACAAGGATCAGCTCGCCAACAGCAAAGAGACCATTCCCACCCTGATCACAATTGCTGGGGCACCAGGAGGTTCTGATGCAATTAGTTTCTCATTTTGCACACACGGTGGGAGGAGACATGAGGAGAGAGAAGTGTCGAGATCGGGATGTGTGCTTGTTTGAGCTCAGGATCCAATGAGGACAAGATAAAAAGATCTGTGCCCCTAGCCCTGTCAAGTCGCTAATCACCCCACCCGGGTACAAAACAAGAATACGTAGAGTAAATAAGCATGTTGCATCACCTAAAGGTTTCGAGGCAAGTGACTCGGGGATCGTGAGTAGAGATTGGGGATGCCCGTGCCTAGCCAGAGCATATGTGATGAAAGCAAGAGGAAGATACTCCGATGCCTCAATGTGATAGCCTGCACTTTACCATCTTTGATACTATCAGGCATGCATTGATAGACCCAGGTCAAACCCAATTATATGTGTGTACCGACATACCCAACTTGCAATTTTACCGAGGAGTGAAACCGAGTATGACATCTCGTGACGAACCCGTTCGACATAGTGTTACGGTGAATAAGGTGTATAGAGATCAGCTTCCATCAAAATACGAGTATGAGTTTCTAGAGACTTAATCAGTTATCATTCGTAGAGTTTGATGTGATATTGGGGATGGATTGTTTGTCTTTGACAATGCCGGTAGTTGATTGTAGAATGAAGAGAGGACTCTTAAGGACCCGAGTGGCGAGGAAGTGACTTTTATCTGGGCGAGAGGCCTAATCCACCCTTTAATGTGATATCCGCCGCATCGTTAGAACGATGTCTGCAAGGTGTACTTGGCGT
Organism: Tetrastigma voinierianum; assembly: GCA_016808115.1. Taxonomy (NCBI): domain Eukaryota; kingdom Viridiplantae; phylum Streptophyta; class Magnoliopsida; order Vitales; family Vitaceae; genus Tetrastigma; species Tetrastigma voinierianum. The sequence continues at coordinate 170,327 of JAEQBH010003021.1, forward strand.
ATGTGATAGATAAGGAAAAGAGTGATTTTAGTTTATCGACATCCCTATAGTTAGTGACTATCCTGATGTGTTTGTGTGGAGTCAGCTGTGATCGGGCTTCCACAGAGAGAGATTGAGTTTGCAACGACGTTGTTCATGGTGCCACCCTGCATCCATTACACCGCATTGAATGGCCTCCAATGGAGTTAAAAAGTGAATTAGTCAAATTGCAAGAATCATATAGAAAGGATTTATCTGGCCCGAGTGTATCACCATGGGAGTCTAGTTGCCTTTTGTCAAGAAGAAAGACGGTACGCCTGCCAGGTGTTGATTATAGGCAACTCGAACAAGCCGACAAAGTTAACAAGTATCCGCGATTCAGATTGATGACTTGTTCAACCAATTGGAAAGGTGCAAGTGTCTTTTCAAAGATTGACTCAGATCCGTATCATCAATTGAGGATTATTACTGATGTGCATAAGACGACGTTGAAAAATGCTAAGATACAATATAGAGTCTTGTAATTCCGTCGCTGACAAATGCTCTAGCCACCATGGACCTAATGAATCATTTTTTCCGACCGTATGTGAATCATTTTGTCAGAAAACCATGTATCGATACTCGTATTCAAAAGATCAAGAAAATCACGGCCACACACCTTCTGGGTAGTGTTAGAGACTTTGAGAAAAGAGCAATAGAAAAGTAAACTCATAAAGTGAGTTTTGGTTGAATGAAGTGTCCTTTCTTGGACACCTTGTATCAGAAGAAGGAATTCGAGTGGATCTAAGGAAGATAGAGGTGATCATTGAATGGAAACCACCGAGAAATGTCACAGAAGTACGTAGTTTCCTAGGATTGGTAGGTTGGTCATGTATAAGTAAGGGTTTTCATGATTACGCCTAAATGTGACAAGATTGCTCTAGAAATATGTAAAGTTTGAGTTGAGTGAAAAGTGCCAAGTAAGTTTTGATAAGTTGAAAGCGTTCTTGATCGAGGCTTTGATTCTTACTTAACCGACCTACGGTAAAGAATATGTGATATTTAGCGATGCGTCGTTAAACAAACTCGGATGTGTCCTTATGCAAGAGGGTAAGGTGGTAGCTTATGCTTAAGACAATAGTCGTATGGTTAACTACCCTACATGAGTCACAGAATCAGTCGTAATCAGGTTTACGTTGAAAATATGGAGACATTACCTTTACAAGGAAAAATGTTTCATCTACATTGATCATAAGAGTCTTAAGTATTTGCCACACAACGCAGAGCTGAACTGAGGCCAACGAGATGTGGATGGAATTGATAAAAGATTAAGGATTGCGTGATCGACTATCACCCGGAAAGGCCAATAGTGGCCAATGCTCGGTAGAAAGACAGGAAAACGCTAGCGTTGAATGCTCAATTGTCATTGATGCATAATAGTGGGCAATAATTCGATAAATGGACCGAATTTGTTGAACGAAAAGCAGGGCACAAAAGAAAGATGAGAAAAACTGGCCGCCATAATAAGTCGATTGGAAATGGTAAAGCAAACGAGAGTTTACAAAGAAGAATGAAGATGGTTTTATATTATAAAGATCGCCGAAAATCAATGATAGTGAATGTTGAAATCCATCTCAGAAGAGGCAATAATAATGGATCTTTTTGCTATGCATCCATGTAGCACAAAGATGTATCAAGATTTAAAGGTTTCGACCGGTGGTCCTGAATGAAAAGAGATGTTTCCCTGCACTGTGACCAAAGTGTTTAGTGTGTGTCAAAAGTGAAGAAAGAACATCAAGTTCCTTCGTGGATTATTGGGCAAATTCTTATTAGAATACCAGTGGAAATGGGATCGAATCACCATGGATTTTGTGTCAAGGTTACTCATTAATCGCAGAGGAAGTGATGACTTCTAGTTTGGGTCGCTTTAGGCCGATCGATCGTCGCCCTCACTTCCTACCAAAGGAGAACCGACTATTCGCTTGATAAGCTAGCAGAGCTGTATATAAAGGAAATAGTTCGGTTGCATGGGATTCCAATATCCATTATTTCAGATCGAGATCCAAGGTTTACCTCGAGATTTTGGGGAAAATTGTAAGAGACTTTAGGTACTTGACTAAATTTCAGCACAACGTTCCACCCATAGATGGATGGACAATCAGAAAGAGTTATTCAGATTCTGAAAGACATGCTAAGGAGTTGTGTGATCGACTATGAGGGTAGTTGGGATAGACACACCCCTTTAGTTGAATTTGTGTACAACAACAGTTTCCAATCGAGTATTAGAATGGCTCCTTACGAGGCTTTATATGGAAGAAAATGTAGAACACCATTGTGTTGGACGGAATTGAGCGAAAAAAAAGTGATTGGCCCTAACTTGATACAGAAGACTAAAGAAAAAGTGAAAAGGATTAGAGAAAGATTGAAAGTGGCCACAAATAGACATAAATCATATGCCGACATGAAAAGAAAAGATATTTGATATGAGGTCGGCGAAAAAGTGTTTTTGAAAGTATTGCCTTGGAAGAAGGTGATGAGATTTGGGAAAAAGGGCAAGTTGAGCCCTAGATTTATTGGTCCATATAAAGTAATAGAGAAAGTGGGTCTATTAGCATACCGTTTAGCCTTACCTGTGAACTTGAGAAGGTACCGATCAGAACCATCACACGTAGTCTCTTCGAAGACAATTGAGTTTAGACCAGATTTGACCTATGAGGAAGAGCTAGTGGAGATTTTGGCTCGAGAAGTGAAAAAGCTGCGGAACAAGCGAATCCCATTGGTCAAAGTGCTGTGGAGAAACCAAAAGACCGAGGAGGCCACATGGGAAAATGAAGATACGATGTGGCAACAATATCCGTGAATCGTTTCACCTAAGGTAATTTCGAGGATGAAATTCTTCTTGCTGGGAGAGTCAGAATTTTCCTAAAATACTCCTAGTATTTATATATATATATATATATATATATATTTTATTATTATGTGTTTAGGTATAAAATAAAGTAAATGGAAACTTTTTGGAATTCAAATCCTAAGAATGAAAATATATATATATATATATATACAACCCGAAATTTACCTAAGTGTAAAGGGAAAATTTGGAATTTGTAAAATGAGGACTTAAGGGCCAAAATAGAATGTTTAAAGCACGTGAGTTAAATTTGAAGCATAAATAGAAGACTTAAATGTCAAAAATGAGAAATGAGACTTATTTTGAAAGCCAAAGAATAGGAAGCCAAACAAGGCCTTAACCATTAAATGAGATTAAGACCAAATGTGGTCTCAGATAAGGCACATTTGTACATTTTCGTTCTTGGAGAGCAAAGGGAGAGAAAATAGATCTAGGGTTGAGAGAAGACAAAGGTTTTGGTGGGAGATCTTCCCATTTATGGTTTCCAAGTGATCAAGAAGAAGAAAGAAGGCTTGGTGTTGAAGAATCAAGAGATTCAAAGGTAAGAAACTAAACCCTAACCCCTTTTCTCTTGTGTTTGGGTTGGGGAAAACACCAAATTTGGATAAAGGTGTTTTGAATTGGTTGTAAATGGATTTTTGTATTGGTTTGGATTGGTTTGGAGGAGTGTTTGTAAAAAGGGAAATGTTTGGTTTTCAAAAGAAATGCTGTCAAAAATTTGTCAAAACCCATGTTCTTGTTTTGGCTATAGATTAAGTTATAATCAACCAAATAAAGTAATTCAAATTGGAAAAGAACCATAATAGATAGAGCTAAAAATTTATAGAAGCATTAGGAGAAAATTAGGCTGACTAAGGCTCCCGGAAAATGGGCTTTAAATGTGAGTTTCGGTAGCTCATGGGTATACCCCGCTTTGGGAGTTGTGGTGTTTTTTGGGCCATAAAATGAGTTTCACTCATCCAATTTGAGTGATTCAAAATTTGCAACTAGACTCTAGGGGAATAATTTATTGAAGGGAAGTGTATGCAATTTGTAACCCTGAAGGCCCCAGAAATCTTTCAAAGTGAGCTATGTGCAGATTCTGTTTTACAAATTAGAGTAACAGATGTTAAAAGTTAAAACCTGTAATTAATGGTTTATAACTGATTTTGGTTTCTGTGGCTGGTTAGGCCTTTATTCAGTTTCAATCAAAATCAATGTTTGAAGTTAATTTTGGAAAACATTAGGATTGGTTTTGGTGACACGTTTTAAAGGTACTGCTGTTTGAAAAAAACAGCATGTTTTGCCCTGTTTGTATTATGTGGTTGAGGGCCTTAGAGAAGGAATTTTAAATTGAAAATTTTCAGAGATGTCATTGGATATATAAAGGACTAAAATAGAGAGTTCCATAATTTTTGAAGACCTTAAGATAATTCTTCTTGGGTAATAAAGTCCAGAGAGTACAAAATTGGAAAATAACGTTCCTTGCATTTAGTGTTAGTGGCTGGTTGAGGTTTTTGACTTAATCTTCCTTTGGGGATGGCTTAGTTGATCAAGAGTATCGTTGGAAAAGGATTATAAGGCAGGGAAATTTTTTTAGTATTTTGGTTATGTGATGGATTAAAGTTTGGGAAACTAACAATCATACCGGGCTTGTATCTTGCCCTTATTTGCTAATGAGATTAAGAATACGATATTAAGCTCCGAAAATCAACCTTAACCAAAATCACTAGCACGCACGAATAATATTGTTCTTTAATTGTATTGGAATAGGGGCTGACAAGGAGGAAAACTCGAACTGAGATCGAGATTTCGAGGATTGGAATCAAAGTGCAAAGCTATTTGTTATATTAATTTTCTCATTATTTCGAATATCTCCAAAATGTTTTAAATTGCATGTTGAATTGTTTTAAATTGATTTGATGCAAATAAATTCAGAAATGAATTGCAAGTTGATTTAAATTAAAAATTTGAGAAATTAATTTGATTGCTAAAATGAATGACATGAAAATTGCATGAGTATTGAAATGATTTGTTTGCATAAAAATACATACTATATTGTATTTTCCTAAACATGATTTGAATGCCCTTAATAGAATGTTAACAGTTAAATTCAAGTTAAAGATAAAATGGTATAACAATAAGAGTTGAACAAACGTACTATTGTGGCATACCGATCCGTAGTCTGCAATGACAAGATTCGTAGTGCATGCCCAACTGAGTACATATATGTTATATATATATATATATATATATATATATATATATATATATATATATATATATATATATATATATATATATATATATACATACTCGGCCTGTTTCTCAGCCGGGATCAGAAATAAGATTCATTATCATGTGTACCCAAAATCAGCAAAGTTAAATTCGATGCGGCTAAAATGAAAATGATAATGAGATTGAAAAGTGCATGATTTGTGATTGAATGATTTAGTGCATAGCGAAAATGCATAGCTTCGAGATGCACCAATGAATTGTAATTGATTTATTGAAAAATATATGTAGATACGATTGCATCAAGACTAATATCAACCGTACAAAAGCATTGTTTTATAAATATTGCATGTTTCAATTTAAAATGAAATGAATAGAGAATTTATAGAACCACTAAGCAAGGAAAGTGCTTTTAAATATTGTTTTTACTAATGTGCAGGTATCAAGTGATTAACGGTGGGACCCAAGATCAAGGGGAGCAGAGTCATCAAGAAAGCTACAGAGTAAAAGTATATACTCCATCATATGCATGCATCCTATTTTTGAACAATTAATGTTTTGTGATCAAAAGAGTTAAACTTTGAAACGATTTTGTATATTATTTTGAATGGGCATGGAATGCCTTCATTGTAAATATATGTTAGTTAAATGTAAATTGTATGGGCCTACCAAAATGATTGAAAATGCTTCCGCAATTTTTGAAAAGAAAAGAAAAAAAGAGGGCTTTTAAAGGTCTAAATGAAACATGTTTGATAAATGAATTTGTCTAGCGCCTCCGAATCCGGTTCGGACCCACCAATTGGGTTGGATCGGAAAGGGGTGTGACACCCCCAACCCCCGCTTAGGCGGACGAAGGGGGTGCGAGACTATACTGGGACTCTTTATTTCCTTTTTCAGACATTGGTGGGCCAAAGTCTTATAACGAAATCAAAATATCATATACAAATAAAACTACCACCGTAGTGGTGTTTATAGTGTCAATACATACAAATTCGAGTCCTACTTATATATACATATACAAAACTGCATTTACATCATTTTCATAATCGAGCGAAAACCTATAGTGGTGGCCCCTCTACAAGTGTACTGCCCAGCGAAGATGCTGAAGACATCATGACGCCCTCCTTCCTCGTACCTACACCTGATTAAAAACCCGCGGCTAAGCTTTACGCTTAGTGGGAAACATATGACTTATAGGTATACACATGCATTAATACTTTTTACAAGAAGTATTATACGCAATGTATACATAAAGTACTGTATATCATAATTTGCATGAATTCATATAGAAAACTAAGACATATACTTATACTTATAGCAGACTTATACTTATCTAGATTTCCCGTAGGAGTTACAAAGCTTATACTTATACGGAGGTACCCGTAGGTACTACAGAACTTATGTTGTAACCTTATTCGTTATTCAGACTCTTATCATATAACTGTTGGAATACCTAGACCAGTAATAAGAAATGAGTAGGACACAGCACAATAAGTATCCAAAGGTACAGTACAGTATTGAGGTACCATAGCACGCCAGGAGCCGGGTTAATCGATCGAGACGTGGCCCGCCCACATAACAGAAGTGTCGTAGCACCAGCAGAGTGCCAAAGAAGGATTAGAGACGGCCTACCCACAAAGCATTGTGGAAGTGTTGTAGCACTAGCAGAGTGCCAAGCACTTATCGCAGACGGCCCTCTTCCTACCGAACAGAAGGTCGTGTGAGCACTAGTAGGAATACCGGGCTAATCGACAGAGAATAATCGGGCACTATACGTGCTCGCCACGAGCAGAGGCCATGTCATCTAAGACCGGGGTCTTAGAAGTCCTACAATGATATGTGTTCAGGAACCTACTATCTTATCATAGGGGTATTAAGTTTGCCCGCATCGAACTCGCAGAGGTTTTAGCTTCGCCGAGGCGGCGAGGTACGGTATAATTTTTCTTTCCCCTACCTTACAAACATGAATGGACCCTATCATACACTTATAGGGTCCTTATTAGTCCAATAGAAAAGTCTTCGGAGTAATGGAAAAGCAAAACAAAACAAAACATCAAAATTTTCCATGCTTTGAACAGTGCTACGCTAAAGTGTACCCGAGGCTGACCAAATTCTTCTCTCGGCCCACGCCGCGCTACGCCGTGGTGTACCCAAGGTTGGCCAAATTCTCCTCTCAACCACGTCGAGGCGTGGCCTTCGCATCGGCGTGAATTAGGGACGCCAGTTGTAGACCCCTATTACTGCTCTAGATTTTTTATCATTTTGTCAATTTTTCTAAAAACCCAACCAAAAAACCTCAAATACTCCAAAAGCATCACCAAATACAACTCCCAAATGTATTCTAACCCAACTAAAACCAAACATAGAGATTAATTAGGTTTCCAAACCCAAACTTAAGTACTTGTAAGTTAGGTTAACTTCCTAACACCCAAACATGTATCCAAACATCATAAACCAAGAATCCCTACTCAAAGGGAGGATTCCTACTCATCTTATACGAATTAGGGTTTTACAAACCCAACTTTCAAGACATCTAGGGTTAGGATGAATTCTTAACTAAACCCTAGTAATGGAACCCCTAATATCCATACAAACACTTCCATACAAGTTCCATACTCAAATAGTTTTCATACAAAATCATCATAGCATCCATACCTTTCCTCTTCTTCTTCTTCTTCTTCTTCTTCTTCTCTTCCTTTCTCTCTTCCTTTCTCTCATTCACATTTTGCTCTCCAAAATGCACAAATGAGATACCCTCAATGGGTTTTATCCACTTATTCTTCATAAGGCCTTGCTCTTGGCCAAAATGCATTCTTTGACTTAAGTTTCCTTTATTGCACTTGGTCCTCTAAATTCCCTTCTATTTGCAATTCACAACTTCTGGTTAATTTACTTTGGCATATAATCTTATTATCTTATGACTTTTATATCCGGGGCTTTTAATAAATCTAATTCTTAATTAGATTCAGATAAATCTGTGTTTCAAATTTTCTCACTTAGCAAAATAATAATTACTAAAAATTCAAATTACACCTACAAAATACCCTAAACATGTTGAAAATGACTAGGGTATATTTCGGGGTGTTACAAGGGGTGCTTACAATAATAGACAAATTTAGACCATGGTTCTCACTAGTGTGTGTGTATTGTCTTCCCCTATCTAATCAATAATTTGGCAAGCTGATGAGCTATGAGAGCTGAGATAAAATGCGCAGATCTCCAAGAAAAAACAATAGATTTAGTCCTTAGGGCTTGTAAATGTAAGGCTTCAGTAAGGGTAGCTTTGAGTAGTCATTTTAGGGCTAAAACTTTACCTAAAACATATATATATTTTTTTATGTTGACAACTCCTACTCCATCCTGATTCTTACCATCAACACAGTTACACTCTCAAGAACCCTAAAATCAGTTAGTGCATAATCATACTCTTCATATCACCTTTCCACAAATTCTCGTATTCTTTCAAGAAACACCAAGAAGCCTTTCTTGAAGGCAAGCATAGGAGTGGTGCAATGTCAAAACCCCTTAAGCTTTCTACCTCAACCTCTTAGCGAGCGCTCTTTAAATCAAGAGTCTGCACCAATCGCCTTAGGGTACTAGGTGTTGAGATACCCCTTAGGATTTATTTACTCTAGGGAAGGAAGGCTACAAGGCTAGACTCACTCCTCCTTGACTTTTTATTCTATTTTTTGCTTCATTTCATTTTATATTTTTCTATTTTTCTTTTTCTTTTTTCTTTCCTTTTTACCAACCTCTTTTGATTTTCAATGTAATTCATTTGAACCATTTTGAAGTTATTTTTACATTAACTCCCCCAAACTTGCCCTCTCCACATTTTTCAATTATGTTCAAATCACAGCATGGGTGGAGTTTGGTTCTTTAATGAGGGACAAAGGATGTATGTGAAGGTTATCGCTTCAAACTCGTTCTTATAAACATAATTTTGGCTCTTATGGCACTCAACATTCTAGTACTAAAGGAATATGGCGCATATTAATAAGGCTAGCTCTCGAGAGGCACTCCATCTTCCAAGGATGGCCTATATCATTTCTCAATTGCTGTGTTGCCTAGGATTTAGCCTCACGCAATAATAGAACAAGTTCTAGAACCTATGGAGATCAAAGATAGATGGATTCTCATAAACCTTCTCTAACCTAAGCAAAAACTGCTTTCCAAGGGTACTTAGTGACCAAGTGCATGGATTTTGAGAACCCAATGACTAAATAGCATATTAGAGAGATAACTCATTAAGCATTAAGTCCTATTATCTTGAATATTGTCCATATCTCAAGGGTTGAATTATGCTTCTCATTGAAATCACAAATCGCTTCCGCTAAGCAAACTCAATTAACTCCAATAATCCAACTAAGAAAAATAAACCAAAACTAAGACGTAAGTTGAAAAACATCAAACAAAGTCATCATCCATAAAAGCACAGGAAAATTTCATCCTCAAAGTTATCATGTGCAACATGATAAACTAACCAAAAATAAACACCCCAAACTTTGAGATGAACATTGTCCTAAATTTCTAGTAATGAGCAAAAGGAAGCAATAAAGTAAAAGGGTAATAGAGAGAGTTGGGAAAATTGAACTCCCCTTTCTAGTCTTGGCCACTTTGAATATAAACCATAAAGATTTTCAAACCTTGACATTAGTATGCTACCCCTTGATACAGTCTTTTGCTCCTGCAAACTAGTCATGACAACATGTTGAGCTTCAAACCTACTTTATTCTGAAAACACTAACAAAGTTAAACACTAATGAAATTTCATCCCAACAGCAAAAAAAACAAGCAATAAATAAAATAACTAAAAAAAAAAATAGAAAAAGAAAAGAGAGTGGATAACTTTATTACTTAGCTTAGGTTGCCTTCCCAAGAAGTCGCCCGTTTAGATCCACAGGAGTCATTAGAAAAGTACTAGTGCTTCAATTTTTCCAATCATCCATCTTGGACATCACTTCCTTTTTATAACCATTCAGCTCAAGGATGATTTATTCCAGATTTTGAAGAGGGGAAAGAAACTCCGAATCACTTTTAATCAGGCTCTGGTTCGCACCACAATTTCTTCAAAAACAAGATCCCTTTTATGTGATGGTATGCAAACACATTTATGCTTGAGGGGACTGCTCAACATGTGCCCTTTGATGGAAGCAAGTCGTAGAATTTTTTGCACATGGTCTCTTTTTGCTTCACAAAGGTAATGGTTGGTGAAGATTGAACTTTTCTTTCTCCTCACCCACAAGCAAGGTGAGCTCCCCCTTTTTGATGTCAATCCATGCTTGGCTTGAGGAAGGAAGTGATATTTTTAATATCTTCAAATTTTTGAGATCCCCTTTAATGCCCAAAGCCACAAAATCCATGGGGAAGGTAAACGTGTCAATCTTCACCAAGAATTTTTCAAGAGCCATCACTTGACTTTCTTTCTTCAAATTTAAATTTATCCACTAATGACTTTTCATTCTCTAAGTTGTTTAGGAGTGTCTTTTTCTCAATTTCCAGCTCTTATTTCACCCTTCCTTCCACAAATTTCGTGGATAGGAAATTTCGCACATCAAGCCAAAGGAGTATCCATGCATTCATTGGACTTGGCAAAGTGTTACCAGGAGAGGTCCTGCACTTTTCCTCGAATGCTTCGGACCACGTGTCCTATTCGAGCTTCTACGTTTTCAATCTAGCACTAGTGCTGACTCGAAGGCATCTAAATCTGGAAATTTCGCCTATGAAGATTAATCATCTTCATTCCCTTCCATGTAGATAAAAATCTGCTCCCTTAACAAAGTGAGACTCTTCTTCCTCCCGAAATGTGGGGTTTGAACTCCCTTTGATAAGGCAAGACTTCTTGTTCCATGCAATGAATCATCGTGGAATTCTTCGTCCAATTGATGAAGAAGTAGTTTAAGCTTGTTTACTTGAGCAAGTCTATCTTTCTATTGAATGTTCCTTCCATAAGTACCCAAATAAATAAGAAGAAACACACAAAAGAAAATAAAGTACAAATACTAATAAAAAAAATTTAACTAAGAAACAAATCACAACCAAAAAATAAAAATAAAAATAAAAATGACCTAAATTAGCAAATCACCCGTTCTTCAAAATGTCAACTTCCAATGAGAGAAAGTGAACAGCACCAATCCTCGGTAACGGTGCCAAAAACTTGTTGACCAATTTTCAGACACAGTTACCAAAGACTGAACTAAAGTCACTAGCAACGATGCCAAAAACTTGTTGAGACCAAATGATGTATATATGAAAATATGGCCAAGGGAGTGAATGTGGTAAATACTCAAAAACTAATTTGAAACAAAAGTAAATGTACTCAAAAACTGAAATAAAAAGTATTGTCAACACTAACCCTTCCTAATTGCATGGGTCAAAGTAATAAAGTGGACTCTAAAGTCCTGAGTATCATCCACAAGGGATTGGAGGTTCTCTCTAATTGGAATTTGATCACCCCAATTACAAGGGCTCTTCACTATTTAAGCGACCAAATAGGATGTGGAATAAAATCAATGTAATTGAAACAAAAGCTGATTTAAAACTAATCCTAAAATCTACCAAATAAACAACTACTTAATTCTAAAAGGTATGAAGAGAGGCACTAGGGATGGAGATAATTATTTAACAATCAATTTGCATTTCCTTGGAAGCGCAACATTTGTGAGTTGAATGCTGAATTTGTCCAAGAGCAATGTAGTATAGCCTTGGATTCCTCCTGACACTATACATTTCACTATCTAACACACCATATTCCTTTTCAAGACAAATGGGTCTAAATAGCTATTTGTAACATCTGACCCTCTTTAAGATTTGATTGTTTTTCTTTTTCAATACTTCACAACCATTTCTTAGGACTGAAGAATTCCCGCCTTACAGACAGACAATGCAAGCCTTCTCCAATGTAATTGGTACCCCAAGCACCCAATAAAGTTCTCATCTCTCCTTGATTAGGATCTATGCTAACACTGATTAAGGTCATTATATCGTAGATTGAGGTGAGACCTCTAAACATTAAACTCGATACATCATCTAATTAACTCACACCAAGGAGTAAATTAGTGAATTATCAAAGTAATCTTTTAGAGTTGTTAGGTTCCATAATATTAGTCTAACATACCCTGCCATTGCTCTTTACCGCGAATCTCCCATCTCTCGTGTCACTGCAGGCCTCCTGAAACTCCTGAGTAAGATACAACTCTTTCTGGGTATAAGCTACTAATATTCCGAACAGCTAATTATATGAACAATACCAATGATATAAATTTAGTATTCAAACCCATAAAATAACTAAGAATCTGCAAATCTGAATGTTCAACAATTAATCCCCACCCCTAGAGGGTGTTTAATGTCTGTATTACTGATTCCAATCAATGTCACCAATCAAACAAAAAGTAAGAAAAATGAAGAAAGAACTAAGAGACAAGGAGTTTTTGTGATGAAAATTGGGTGATTTTAGTTTAACTGTTTGAATAGTAATGAAATTTGAATCTCTGCGAGGTTAACACCTCAAAACATCTTGAATAGAAATAAAATCACAAAACTCACTTGGAAGACCATTAAAATCAAAATTTGCAAAGAAACTAAGAAAAATTGGCGCGAGAGAGAAACCCCATGAGAGGTGTTCTCCTACCTCCCCGCGTCTAAAACCTAAAAACGATATTTAGTCCTAGGGTGAATGGTCGAAACAGCGCCAACAAAACGCCATTTATTCCAGGTTTATTGCAACAAAATCTGGGTTTGTCGTGACAGAGTTTGTTGCTAACTATGTCGAGACAAAACTTGGATTTGTCGCTATAGAGTGTTGTTGCAAAATTTGTCGCGAAAAGACCTGGATTTGTTGCTATAGAGTTTTGTCGCTAACCTCTATCGAGTAAACCCGCTTTGTCGCGATAGCTCTTGTCGCTAACTCGTCACGGCTGCACCAAGCCAAAGAACTTGATTTCCTTCCTCCAACTTGTTGATGATATAAACTTCTTCGCGAACCTCGGATTTGGCGTGGTGAGGTGTCAATAAAGATCTGAATGTAGAAATAACCATTTGATGCTTCATATGATACATAAAAATTGATCTTCTCAATGACGCACTGTGAGTCATCGGTTAACTCTCTTTTTGGAAACATTTTGCATCTTTTCTTACTAAATCACTTGCTTTCCATCAAAAGTCCTGCAATAGAGGAAATGTTATGAGTTTTACATGAATATGGATATAAATACTCAAAATAGCATGTGAAATGAACTCAAAAAATTGATGAGTTTTATACCCTACCACTGATATGGCATCATTTTTGGGACAAGTTATTGCTTCCACCAATTTGAATACATAATCCATAGTTAGGAGAATGTATATATTACCAAATGATGGAGGGAAGGGTCCCATGAAGTCTATTCCCTAAACATAAAAAATCTACACCACTGTAAAATTCGTAGGGACACCTATTTTTCTCATGAGGTTGTCTATTCTCCGACAGTTGTGATGTTTTACCCATTCAAAAGTCAGTCTTTGAATAGAGTAGCCAACAAAAAACATGATTGAGAATCTTTAATGTCTTGTTCCGCAAAGTTCTATATGGTGATGCATGACATTTCTCCACAATACCACATTGTTCTGTTTCTATAACACATCTCCTTATGATCATATATGCTCTCCTCTTCTATACAATAGTGGGTCATCCTAGATATAAAATCTCAAGAATTAGTTCCTCAATTTTCTTCATATAAATTTAATTTAGGGTGGCATCACTCCAATAAGCTAAATAATTTAATACTAACATGGGTCAGCAGGTGTTTGAACCCGACAAACAAAAATAGTCAGCCATCAGGAAAATTTATGCTATTTCATTTCCTGTTTCTTTCCCAGCATTCATTTCCAATCTAGACAAGTGATATGCTATCACGTTGTCACTACCCTTCTTATCTTTGATCTTAAGATCAAATTCCTATAGCAGCAATACCCATCTGATCAGTCTTGGTTTGACCTCCTTTCTGCCATTAGATATTTTATTGTAGCATGATCAATGTATATTATAACATGGGATCCCAATATAT